>CAUYRH010033691.1:0-86527 GCA_963574655.1 Perodicticus potto | reverse complement strand
GGAAGGGACTGTATTCATTCGTTTCCTGGCCAAGGAACCCATACACCTATATATACCCTGAGGCTAGAGGCCTAGAGGAGGAGACGGGGAAAGACCAGGAGAGGAACGGAGAGAGCATCTCTCTCCCCACTTGAAATCTCTCCCTCTACCAGGACCTTTGGTGTTTTCTGTATTCTTTTCTGTAAACCAATTCTGTCTTACCACGGAGGGGTCGGGGTGGGGGAATAATGTAATGAAGAATAATAAAATACATGTATTTAAAAAATATATTTATATATACCATGGAAAGTAAAATTTCACTTCATAAAGCATTAATGGTTTGATTACTATTCCTCTAAGTCAATTCATTCTGAAAATGACTTGTTATTAATGTTAGGATGGGGAGAACCTCATATGATACCCTTGTGCAGTTTTTGCAACTTGCTTTTTTCACTTCTCAATATATTTTGGACAGTTTCCAATTTTTTTCATAGATCTACCTTATCCTCTATATGAAGGAAATATTTCTTATTTAATCATTAATCTATTGATAGTTATGTGGATTTTTCCCAACTTTTCTTTTTGTTTAATTTTTAAAATCAAATTAATGCATATACATTCTTTGTATCTGTAGGGATTGACTCTAGGACCTCACTCAGATACCAAAATCCATGGATGCTCAGGTCACTTACATAACCAATGCACGTCCTCTCGTACTTCACATCATTTACAGATTCCTTATAATACCTGATAATAATGTAAATGCTATGTAGATAGTTATTACACTGTGCAAGTTAGGGACTAATGACAAGAAAAAGAAGTCTGTACACATTCAGTACACAAACAGTTTTTTTTCCAGAGTATTTCTCCTGTGCAGTTGGTTGAATTCACAGTTGTGGAACCCATAGATAAGGAAGAGCTGATGGCATGTACTTTAAGAAGGCAAATAGTACTGCTGGGCTTCTAATGAAAATCAGGGGTTCCCAGTCCCATTTCCTCCCCTTGCTGTCCTTCTCTGAGACAATCCCAGTTGACTCTTTTTGTTGTTTATGGTTATTGCTGTTTCTTGATTTTTCATTTTTAGGTATTTTATATTCATTTCCTAAAATGGAAGATGACAATTAGGCTTTCAGAATTCTCACCTTGGCCCACACATACACACAAAACATTTTCCTTTATTTCATCTCTCCAGTATAGTTATATCCATATTTTCAATTAAGTCAATATTCAGTGTTGACAATAGCATGATTATTATTATGTAGTTGAGCCATGTATTTTTTTTTTCCTGTGGAGCAGCCACTAATTCATTCCAAAAGGTCTGCCAAACTGTAATAACATCTCCCAGTACATAAAAACACCTTACACATTCTAGCAGTTTCATTTTCTTTTTTGGCAACATACCCTAAAGACTCTTCCGCTACCCTACTCCACCTTGGACGAGTTCCTGCCTGGGCTGGTCAAGCAGCTGTTGCCTTGAAACTTCTCCTCTGTATCAGTCAGGGAATTCCCTTCTCCTCCTTCCTGTCTTGGGGTCCCTCTATCCTGGTTACCATGTCTTCCTTTTTGTGGTTTACTCTCTTGTTTAGGGGCGGCACATCTTCCAGTAGCTTCCTGAGAAATATCTCAAGGCAAGGAGTTTCATGAAATTTTTAGAAGGAAATCACAGGAAGTCTGAAATTCACAGACTTTTTGATTGATGGATGTAGGGGGATGAGAGAAGAAGGAATAACAAATTACCCTGAGCTTTTATACGAAGCATCTAAGTGGCTGAATGTACAGGAATTGGAGTAGGTTTGAGGGTGGAGTAAAGATACTCAGTACATTGAGTTCCTGGGATGTCTGGGGGCAGCAGCTAGCAGATATGTTTTTGAAGTTTAGGAACAAAGTTGGTGATATAGATCCTGAATTTGCAGCTACCCATATGGATGTGGTTGCTAAACTGAGAGCAAATAAGATTGACTTAAAAAGGGAAGTAGGACAAGGGTAAGAGTAAGCCAAGCATAAAGTCCAGTTATTTATGAATGTTTAAAGAGTGAGCCAGGGAAAGAGCCCATGAAGAGGTCTAAGAAGAAACCATCAGAGGTGGGAGAACCAGGAAAAATTAGCATTAATAGACATTAGAGACAGATCATAAGAATGTACAGTGTTGAACAGAATTTTAAGAAGGAGTAGGTGGTCAGATGCAGAAGGATAAAAGCACAAAAACATTTACTGCAGCATTGTTTATGATAGTAAAAACTGGAAACAAACTCTAACATTCTAACTTGTTATTGAGTAATACTACACCAAGTCATTTATGTACACTTCCTTTATCAAAAGTTACACAGGTTTATGCTTATTGACATTTACCCTTATTGTTAAGGAAAAGCAGTGCAAGTTACTGGAAAAAATGAGTATTGTATTATCCAATTTATGTAAATCTCTAGACACATAACCATCTGCTTGTGCCTGTATACGTAGAATAGAGAGATGTTTGGAAGAATGTTCACCAAAGTATTAAAAATGGCGATGATCTTTGAAAGAGGAGATTTGGGTAAGTTTTACTTGCTTCTTTACATTTTCAGTATTATTTAAATTTGTTATAATAATTATGTAATAAAACAAGCTATTTTTAAAGGATGAATGTTAATGATGTTAAATACTGGGAAGAGATTGACTAGTTAAATACTGTGAACTGGGAAAAGAAGAAAGATTAGAACAAGCTGAGAAGTGAATGGAAAATGAAGATGACAAAATGCCCCTTTCTAGATATGTGAGATGGGAGGGTGAACGAGAGAGTGACAGGTAGAGGATTAGCTACCTCTCCCCTCCTCTTCGCCCTTTTCTCTCTTTTAGTTCATTCTGCACACAGTCACCAGGTAAATTCCTCAAATAGCACATTATCTTGTCAGTCGCATGCCAGACTTCAGTAGCTCCCACCCAAGGAAGCTGAAATTGCCCAGTTGCCTTTCAGAGGTCTCTATAGTCTTAATTCAATCACTATTCCCCATACTAACTTGCTTTTTCATCCAAACCAATTTTCCTTTAAAATAAACTTAAATCTATACTTACAGGGCATATACTATAGGCCAGGCACTCTTAAGATCACTGAATATACAGGAACATTATGGTCCCTACATTCAAGGTAGTTGTAATGCAGTGAGGGTGCCAGACTTATGTATAGCTGATAATATTACAGAGTAACAGGCACTGTAACCCATTTGTGCAGCAGCTAGCCTGCTTTGTGGGAGATAGGGATTGTTCAGCCTTACATCTGCTGTTGCTTCTGCACTTCGTCTCATGACCTCTTCATTGTTTTTAAACACCTGAATCCTCCGAACCTTTCATATCATAGACAAGGCCAATATTTTGTGTGTGTGGGGGGGTATGTCTCTTTATCCTCCCTCCCTTTTGGTGTATTTTAATAGATCTAGGGGTACAAGTTGAATTCTATTGTTGTATAGTGGTTAAGTTTGGGCTTTTCGTGTACCCAATCACCTGAATAGTGTACACTGTACCCACAGGTAATTTTTCATTCCTCATCCCCTTCCACCCTCCTGCCTTTTGAGTCTCCAGTGTCTACTATATTACCTTGTGTGCCCTTGTGTCCCACTTATAGGTTAGAACATGCAGCATTTATTTTTCTGTTCCTGAGTTACTTGTCCTAGGATAATGGCCTCCAGTTCCAACCCAAGTTGCTGAAAAGACATTATTTTATTCTTTCTTATCACTGAATAGTACTCCATGGTGTGTGTGTGTGTGTATACCACACTTTCTTTCTCTACTCATTGGTCAACAGGCATCAAGTCCAACCTTGACATCTTTCTTTTTTTTTTTTTTTTTGCAGTTTTTGGCCAGGGCTGGGTTTGAACCCACCACCTCTGGCATATGGGCCTGGCGCCCTACTCCTTTGAGCCACAGGAACTGCCCGACATCTTTCTTCTTACTACTTTTATGGCCCTTACATTTTTATTATTTCTTTATGTTTTTGACTTTTATTGTTAACTACTTGATGTGTATGAACGAACTCTTCACCAGAAGAAGTAGCCATGAGCTGTGAAAGCTGTCACAGTACCCATGGTTAAACAACAGAAAGTATGAGTAAATACCTGATAAACTTGATGAGGAAACTTCCCTCTCAAGCTATTTAATCTGTAAAAATAAATTACAATTAACTTGAAAGGTGATATATTTGAAAGCATCCTAGTATGATCTGTAGGTAACACCAACTCTGAGGTAGAAAGGTGTGGATTCTGGGACTGGGGTGGTTGTTAATACTTCAAAAATATGGAATTTAAAGTGATGAGAGGCTCAGCGCCTGTGGCTCAGCGGGCTAAGGTGCCAACCACGTACACCTGAGCTGGTGGGTTCGAATCCAGACTGGGCCCGCCAAACAACAATGACAGCTGCAACCAAAAAATGGCCGGGCGTTGTGGTGGGCGCCTGCAGTCCCAGCTACTTGGGAGGCGGAGGCAGGAGACTTGCTTGAGCCCAGGAATTGGAGGTTGCTGTGAGCTGTGATGCCACGGTACTCCATCCAGGGTGACAGCTTGAGGCTCTGTCTCAAAAAAAAGTGGCAGAGGGAGGAAAGGAGGTCTCCCGGATGTGACAGGAAAAGGATTCAATTATTCCCTGCTGGCTCTGAAGATGAAGGGACCTTGAATCAAGAAAAATAAGCAGCCTCTGGAAATGTAAAGGCCAGGTAATGAATTCTTCCGAAAGGCTCTTCAGATACCTTGATTTTAGCCCCGTGTTGGACTTCTGACCTACAGAACTGTGGGATACCTTCCTGTTGTAATCCAGTAATTCTGTGAAAATGTGTCACAGAAGCAACCATTACAGAGGCCAAGGAGTCAGAGGTCAAACTTGCTCTGCCCTTGCCCAGACCTCAGCCAGATACTCAGGTGGCCAGGCCCATGGAGGCACCCTGGGCTCTGTCCCTAAATAAGAGCAGGGTAAACCCAAGAAGACCCAGGAGGTCCTGGGCCCCACTGTGGTGAACATCAAGGCTCCCATTGGAACCACCTTTGGGGGTAAAAGCCTTTAGATTGTAGAGAGGGGTCAAGGTCTGAGCTCCCAGGGCAGCCAGCAGGTAGGCAATCTGGAAGTCTCCGATGCTGGCTCTGCTCCCAACATACCACAGGACCCCAGAAGTCCCTTTCCAGGCCCCAGATAAGAGTTCTTTTCCTTCAGTTCTGTCTTGAATTCCAGACTTGCCAAACCCAGCTTTCTGTGGTGCAGCTTCCGGCTGAGGATGGGTGCAGCTCTTCCTTGGCTCTTGGGGGTTAGAAAAGGGGCTCAGACCCACCCAGGAGGCACACTGTGGAAAGGTCCCCTGGACACAAGGTTGTCCAAGACCCCTGCCCTGGTGGCATGCTCTCTCCTGGCTCCCTACTGTGTGCACACACAATTGACTACAATTTACAGAGAGTTTCTTAGGTGTTTCCTTATTGGCTTCTCACAGTGGGTGCTCCTGCCCCCACCAGACACAGAAGCAAAGCAGGGGCAAACCTAGTTGAGCTGCCAAGGGGCCTGCACCTTGGCAGGGATAGGCAGAAGCAGCAGCAGAATTCAAAGGCACAGGAGGGGCCATGAGCCAGGGCTGGTCTGAACAGTCCCCTGGCAGGGTTATTGCTGCATGTGGGATTGTACCCAATGCTTTCTGGGTGCTCCCAAGCAAGTTGTACCACAGGAAATGCTAACCAACCTTTATAAGGGAAAATAGGGACCTGGAGGGCTCTTGCACCTCTGTGTTGACATCAAGGATGCTCCGGATGCTTTTAACATCGCTGGTGGATAGGTTCCCCTTGATGGCTAGGATGGCGCTCAGGTGACCTTTGCTGGCAAAGAGAGTAACCCGTGAGCCCAGCTGGTCACCAATACCCCCACTCAAATCCCTTCCTGGCTCCCCAGACTCCTGGCCAGTGCCACAGGGCCCTACAGCCAATCCCCTGCCCACTAAGAGGCCTCCCTTGTTCTTGACATGCTCCAACAGCCAGTGTTCCTGGAGTGGCCAAGCTCCTACTTCAGTCCTTTGCATTGGTTGTTTCTCCTGGAATGTTCTTTCCCACACTTGAGATGATTAGCTCCTTCCCATCTTTAGGCATCAGCTAAAATGTCACCTTCCCCAAGAAACTTTCTCATCTCTAAAGCTCCTTCTGTTATCATGACCTTGGCTAAATTCATTACTGCTTACAATTATATTTCTTTGTCTGATTACTTCTTTATCACTGCCTCTCAACAGAATGGGAGCCACCTGTCCTGTGTTTCACTGCATCCTGGTGCCTAGAACAGAGCCTGGTACCTAGCAGACTGCTAAACAATTGCTGGTGGAATGAGTGGATGGATGGGTAAGCAGATGATTAGGTAGATGAGTCGATGGGCATCCAGGTGCTTATATGGGTGGAGTGGATCAGCCAGGAGCTGACCTAGGCTAAGATGAGTCAACTCCCATCAAGACCCATTTGAAATTTTCCTACCAGTCCCTGGTAGGAAAAAATGTCCCTCATTCACCAGACCCCCAGCCACGTGCTAAGCTTCCACTCCCAAACACAAGCCTCAAAGCCCAGGGCACAGGTCTAGGCCTTCCAGGCCCCCAAGCTGAGTGGTAGACCCTGGTCTCTCAGGTCTCAGGAGGCAGTGTCACGTAAGGCTAACAGCATGGGTGTGGAGCCAAACTGCCTGGTCTTTTTACCTTGGCTCTACCACTAACTATCTGGGTCATCTTGGACACACTTCTTAAGCTCTCCAGGCCTAATTTGTAAAATGAGATTGAAGGGTCAGCCTTGTAAGGCTGTGGCAAAGACTAAATGAGTCTAATTGAGTCCCTGGTAAAGATCTTGGCACAGTGACTGCACACAGTCAGCAAATAGCAGAGGTCAGCTACCATGACTGCACCACTGTGGAACATCAGTTTCTGGGCTCCTAATGCCAGCCCCATAAGGCCCCTCACCACAGAGGGGTCTGGCAGGACTAGGCTAACAGCTCAGTCCCCCTAGTTCTCACCTGAAGTCGGGGTAGCAGGTGGCATAAGTGGCTACCTCAATCTTGATAGCACTGGGATCCTGCAGGCGAATGATCTCAGCAAGCGTGGGGAGGGCCGGATGCAGCCAAGTTGCAGGGGAGCCCTGTAGGCATAGGTGTGGTTGGAGGGAGCCTGCCCATGTAGGGACCCAGAGAAGATACCCAGGGGCCCAGAGAAGCTCAGGTCAGTAGCTGGTTGGGCTTCAAGAGGCCCTGAGGGTGATGTCATGGACCCTGAAAGGGTTGAAGGGAAAGAGGAGCCTGCTCCAACGGGCAAAAGAGGAGTGGGCAGGAGCTTACATTCTGGGTGCAGAAGTTCTGGATGACCTTGGCGTTGGCCAGGATATGCTTTGCCAGTTGCTGCTGCTGCTCAGCCGTCTTGAGAACCAGGCGCCGCTTGCTGAAGCTGAGGCGGATGATGTACTCCTTCACCAGGTGTAGGTGTATGACCTCCATGAGCTCCTGGGAGGGCGAACAGCCAGGGTCATGTGAGCCAATCACTGATGGGGAGCTCACCACCTCCCTTGAAGCCTTGAATCCAGGAATCCCCGAGAGATAGATAACAGGGTAAGAGTGCATACATGTGCATGCTTGTGAGCCAGTGTGGGTGTGGGTGGACACACATGTGTTAGCGCACATGTCCAGGCTGCCTCTCTACTTCCCCAGGCCTAGCCACCAGCCCAGAGCCTCCTTACCTCCCGGAAACAGTCTTGTAGTTCTGAGAACTCAGACAGTTTCCCGCCCACGGTGACAATGATTTCCTCCAGGGTCTCTGCTGGGGTTGTCCAGCGGGTCTGTGTGAATTTCTTGAACAGTGGCTGAGACGGGAGAGGCAGGAAGTCTGGTCACACCCTGGAGAGGCAGGGCCACCATCCGCAGACACACACACAGACACACGTGCGCAGCAGGAGGGCTGGGGGAGGGAGCTTGAGGAATCCCAGAGAACCTGGGCAGAGTTCAGGTCCCTGCTCACAGACGGGAAAGTGGAGGCAGGATTTGTATACCCTTCTTCAAGGTCACCCAGCTGTGGCTCAGGGGCCAGGATGGCCTGTCTGCCGGCCCAAGGCCTTTTCCATTGCCTCCCTCTTAAATAAATAAATTCCTGCATAAACAAAGCCTTATGCTTGGCTGAGCCTGTGAGACCTGGTGCCAAGAGATCCAGGGTCACTGGTAAGGACTTCACTAGCCTAGAACCACCTGTGCCTCTAGCCCCAGACACTGGGCAGAGAATATCTTCTCTTCCTTTCGAAGGACCCTCACCTCAACCTCTGTTAAAGGAACTATTTTAATTCACAGGCTTTTCTGTGGATTTCTTGGCCCAGAGGAGAAGTGGCCCTGATGCCAAAGGCCCCACGCCATGGGAGTTGGACACATGGACAGAGCAGGAATATCTGGGGACTTAGAGGAAAAATGTGACTAAACCTGGGGACATGTCTGGGTCTATTTCTCCAGGCCCTCCCAGCCCTGGTAGCTCCTTTCAGGCCAAGCCCCAGTGCAAAGTGGTAGGCAAAGTTAGGAGCCCTCTAGGGCCCCATCACCTGGTACATGGCCCTGCTCCATGCCTCCCACAGGCTCAGAATGTGTCCTCCCCAGGGGCACCCTCCCCAGCTTGCCCCAGGATACCACCTTCAGATCCATGAGCATGTTCTGGAGCAGAGAGTCAAAGCCATGACTCTTGAGCTCATTCAGGGGTCTCAGGCGGTCCTGTGAAACCTGCCACTTCTGTTCCATGGATGTCCTGAGACACAGAAGCAAGAAGGTCACACCAGCCTACAGCCACACACCCAGGGAAGCAGTTACCCCCCTCCTCATTCTAGAATGTTTGATGGCTCCTCCTTCCCTGTGGAATCAAATCCAAGTCCTCCAGTCCATGCTCTCCATACCCCCTAGTGCACACCTACACCACATTCCCTTCTAACTGAGGGCAAGTCAGCCTCTCCATGAGTCTACTTGCCCACCGACTTAACAGGCATCATCATTGTACCTGCCCTGTATGGCTATTGAAAGGGGAAAATAAAGAGTAAATTATTTGCATGAGTGCTTGAGCCATCCAGCATTGACGTTTGCTGCTGCTGCTGCTACCACTACTGCAGGCCCCAGGCTTTTCCTTACATGTCTTCCTAACTTTAAATGCACCTCTTTGCTTGAGCAGCTCTTCCTCCTCTCATCCCCCAGCTAGCCTCTACCCACAGGCCAAGCCCTGCCACTCCTCCTTGCTCCCAAGCCCTCAGAGCATTCTCACCGGAAGGACAGGCAGTTGTTGATGTTGGCAATGACATTGGCCCTGTAATTGCTCAGCTGTTTGCATCTCTCCAGAAACTCATCAAAGGTGCGCTGGTAGCTGGTGAAACCAGAAAGGGCACATTCAGGACCAGCACAAATGCTGGGACAATAGCAACCTGTAGCCCGCCCCTGCCACCCTCCGTGGTTTATTTGTTTTTTTTTTTTTTTTCATGTTCCCCCATTCACAATACAGACCAGGCATGGGGCCTGGGCTGGGGTGTACATAGGGTAGGTTTACTCTGCCTCCTCTTTCTATACAGTCAGTGTAAGAACACAGCCTGTGGTAAGCACCAAGAGGTCACCTTCCCTGGTTTTACAGGGAACTTTTTCTGTTTGATTGTCTCCCCACAGCTCAGGGAGGGGCTGCTAGCCCCTAAGCATCACACCACTGGCTTCACAAGCTTTACAAGCCAGAGACCCTCCAGGGCTCCTAAAGAGAACAGGAGCCCTGCAGTGCTGCTCCCAGCCCTTTCCCCAGAGCCCCTACTGCTAGAAGACCAGAGGGGATATAGTTAGCTGGAAGAGTTAGCTATCAGGGGTGTTGATGAAGGGGTAGCAGGGATCTAAGTCCCTCCTGGGGCTGCTCTCCTGGCAGCTTTGCTGACTGGGGGGCAAGAAGCTTCACACTGAAGTCCTGGTCAGGGTCAGACCTCCTGAGGCTCTCAGCATCCAGGGAGGTGGGGTGGAAGCTGATCTAACTTGGACCCTCTGAGCCAGGTGGATGAGGGGTCACATTCCAGGCACACATGCACACACCCACCTCCTAAGGAATGCAGACAGCTCTGCCAGCAGCACTTGCTTTATCTGCATGCCCAAATCAGGGGTGATGCTCTCGGCCTTGGCCTGGGCCTGGGAGATGATCTGCAAAGTAGTGATGGGTGAGCTGAGCAGAGATTCTCCTGGACTGGGGCTGGGATGGGGCAGGGAACATGCTAGAATAGGGGGGTACCAGGAAGTGGGCATGTCTGTCCACACAGGAGGGCATGGGCACAGGTCTCTACTTGCACATGCATGGATTGTACATGTACACCGTGTAGGTTGTATGTGGGCCAGCCTGTGATACCTGGATGATGTCAATGGCCAGCTCACTGTGGCAGTGACCATCCAACCTCTGGGGGGCCATATCCTGGGCCCAGTGCTGTGACTCCAGCCTCAGGGCACGGTCCATCAGCTCCTTCACTTTGGCCTGGGGGTAGAAGGGGTAGGTCATCAGAGCACTGACCCACCTCCCTGCTTACCCAGAAGTCCCTGTCAGGCTCCCTGCTTGTGCCCAGTCTGTCTCTGATCTGAGTTGCCTTACAGCCCCTCACTACCCAGGCCCTGGTCCCAGTGCAAGACTCACCACCTCATTAGACAGGAACGTGGCCTCCAACAGTCGGATTTGCTTCGGGGGCAGGAGGTTCCCCAGCCCAACACCCTGCAGCTCACCTGCCAGCTTGGGGCTGTTGATAATGTCACTGTGGACAGAGGGACACTAGCATAAGGAGAGGGGCACCCACTCAACACTATCCCTCAATCAGGAGCCTACCTTCTCAGCCTCTGTCTCTAGTCCCTGGCATGCCCAGGTTCCCCCTGCACCCTCCAGCACCCCACCCTGTTCTCCATTTCAGGTGATGGGTCCTCCATCTGCTCTTTGGTTCAGGCCAGAAACCCTGAAATCATCATCATGTCTCCCCTGACTTTCAGCCCCACATCCACACTTGTCCCCAAACAACCCCCGAGATTCATTATCCTCAAGCTACCCTAGTGCCCTGGTGGCCTCCAATTCTCATCCGCTTGTCCCTGCCCCCAGTAGCCCCTTCTCAGCCCAGCAGTCACATCTTTCAAATCTGATCTCCCTGCCCCAAGCCAGCCCACAGCAACCCTGAGACCCACTCAGCTCTTTGGCCTCCCAGACCTGCTGACCTCGGGCATCTTGCCAGCCCTGCCCCCCCGCCACCAGGCTAGCCCTGCAGTGCCCAGAGGGTGGGCCAGCCTAGGCAGGAAGGGCTGCCCCTGAACTGTTCCAGGGAGGCGTCTCAGCTCACTTTCATGGTGCCTCTGCAGGGTCCCTGAGTTCCATGGGGACCTGCCCAGCCCTAGCACTTCCTAAGGGGCCTTTGTCTTTTTGGAGGCTTAATAATGACCCTCTCTGTGCCCCTCATCCCGTCTAGATGCAGCTGTCCTTCTGTTCCCCACACTTCTGGCCATACAGGTTTCAGCAATGCCTCCCTGGACACCCCCTAACCAGGGGCCATGGCCAGCTTGGCCTTAGTTTGTTGCTGTGGGTCCCAGGCTAGGAGACCCTAAGGTCACTGGGACAGGAAGACTGATAGGCAGAGGTGCAAGTGCCTGGCATTTCCTGGCGAGTCAGGACAACAAGCAGGAACTGGTTTGAGGCTGGGCTATCTCTCTTGTAGCCCTGCCCTTTGACAGTTTCCTTATGCCCTATTGACTCTTCACCCACCATCCCACTGGGCTCTTTCTCTGTCCTCCTCCCAGAGGCCGACCCATCAGCACTAACTGGAACCCAATGCCACCCAAACGTCTTCAGAGCCTCAGACACTGCCTATACTATCTCCAACTCCAGCTTCCTTCTTACAGGCTTCATGGCCTGGGAGCGGGGGCCGGAGCTAAGCCTCCACAATAAGAGCCCCTGGCCTCCCATGTGCTGGACATTTCCACCCTGTGGTACATGGCTCTCCCCATGCAGTTTGTGTGAATGAGAGGCACACTCAGTGATCCATGGAGTCTCTGCCAATAGGGGATGCCTGAGGCTGTACCCAGCTGGGATACCAGCTGTCCTCCATTAGCACAGCCAGACCCCAGCTCTGCCATAGGCTCATAGGGTGACACTGCAAGACCAGATCTTTCCAATTGGACCCCTGCCCTATCCCACCTGCACTGACTGTCCTGCCCAAGGGTGCCCCCATAGCTTGCCAGACAAATCTAAACACTCTGACAAGTTCTGCTGACTCCCAGAATGCCACAAGGCTCAGCCTCAGGCGCTGGAAGATGCCATGACCTCTGCCAGGAACATCATCCTCCCTCCCACCTTCTTCCTGGCCTGGCCTGTCCCCTCCCCAGCCTGACTCCTCACATCCATAAGACTATGAGCTGCTCCAGGGCAGGGACACTGGTTCCTGCAATCTCTGGACTGGCTTCCTGGACTCCCCCAGGCCTGTTCGGACCCCTTTCTGCTCTGGATTGTCATTGTCTGCTTCACCGCTCCCTCCCAGACTGGGAGCTCATGAATGAATGAAGTCCTTACCAGCCATTCTCTGTACCTCAGTTTCTTCAAATGCAGAATGTGGCTAAGGCCCAGGAAATCAAGGATGCTAAGTGCAAAGCAGCTCCAACCCTAGCCCTGTCCCTGTGCTTAGCCCTAACTTTGCATGCTAGGTTTTATCCTTCTGAGTCCAAGTCCCACCACTGCTTTCTCAGATCCCCAAATCTGTACGCACTGGCCTGCACTGGCCTCGCTAAAAAGAGTTCCCTGCATGCCTTGGCTCCCCTCCCGCAGAGCAGAACCCTCCCACCCCACCCTACTCCTGCCCACCCAGCAGCCTGGCCCACTCACTTGGGGTAGAGATTCTGCACCCAGACCAGCAGCATGTAGGTGTCACGCTCACACAGCTCGAACTGCGCCATGGCGGCCAGGTGGGCCGCGAAGTGCTCGTGGTAGCTCTGGGCATAGGTCGCCACCACGCCGAACTCGGCGGGGAACAGCGGTTTCAGCCTCTCCACTACTGCCTCTAGGTCCTCCTTCATGGTGCGGCCCATATGCAGAAAGCCGTTCTCAGCCTCCGAGCGGCCCTCTGCACACGCGGCCGGCAGCTGGCCCATGCGCTCCTCAGCGGCTTCCAACACGCCGCGCTGCCACAGCTGCAGCCAGCGCCGCGGGCGCGTGGCTGCCAGCGCCGAAGTCGCCGGCCCCGCCGCAGCCGCCTGGCGATCCTCACGCTCCTGCTCGACCACCACTGCCAGAGCCTGGCGCAGCCGCTCCGGCGCCACCTCCAGCGGCCGCCGCAGAACGCTGAGCACCAGGTCGCGCAGCAGCACATACAGCGCTTCCACCTTGCTCTGACGCCACACCAGCTCCTCCTCGCCGGCACCGACCGCTGCGGCCTCCTGCAGCTCCCGCTCCAACGCCAGCAGTGGCCGCGCCGCCTCCAGCCGTCCACGCTCCAAGGCCGCCTTGAGATCCTCCACTGCGACCCAGAAACCCGAATTAGCGCCCGGCTCGGGACTCCACCTGACTGCAGGCCCAGTCGCCCACAGGACGCCCACAGAGTAGGAGGCTGGGTCCCATTGGATGAAGTGTCAGCCCATCCCATTGGGGCACATGTTAAAGAGGGGAGGCAGACACAACTCCTAGCTCAGCTTGCTGCCCCCTAATCCTGGGTGAGTGGCTCATTTCATGCCCATGCCTTCCTACCCCACCTGCACGGGCTGCATGCAGCCTCGGTCTAACGCAGGACCCCTGGGGGCTAGCCTACCTGAGGGCAAGGGGGTATCCAGCCCCAAGCTGGTCTCAGGCTCGCCCTCTGGCTCCACTGAGCCCGGCCGGCCCTTCTTCTTCTTCCCTTTGGTAAAGACACTGAACATGCCAGCTAGTCCTTTCGGCTTGTTCTTCTTCTTCTTCAATGCTTCTTCCTCTTCCTTGTCTGGGGCTACCCCAGGCTCCAGGGGAGGCATCAGGTCCTCAGAAGAGGCCTCTGACATGGAGGCTTCTGACTCCCCCTCTGACGTGGAGGGCAACTTTTGGGAGCTTCTGAGGAAGTCAAGGGTCCCTGGCATAGACTGCTGGCCTGGACGGCCTTGGAAGAATGTCATCATCTTCAGCATCACCCTGGCTCCGGCCTGCAAGATGGGATGGGGGAGGATGAAGAACTCAGTGGTCACAGTGGACTGGCCCTGGTTCCAGGCTCCCAGGCCCAAGCACTCAGCTGTGGAGGCAGCACTGAGCATGTGTGATGTATTTGCACTTGTACAACTATCAGGGCTCTGGCCATCTCCTGGCCTAGATGAGCACCAATGAGCAGAGCTTCCTGGACACAAGTATCTGACCTCCCACAGCTCCTCTTCCAGTACCTCACATGTGGCCCCTTCCTGAGGCAGGGAAGAGGCTGGGGACAACAAGCCTCTCAGAGGGAGGGGGCCTTCACTTCATTTTAGTAAATCCTCTGGGCAGGAAGAAAGGACTGCAGGAAATGAGTACCTCCTTGGATCCCATGAGACCCTGGGGAAGAGACAGGGCATGGGCTGCTGGCCCTTTGGACAGAGTAAGAACAGAGGTCCAGAAAGGTTGGTACCAAGCCTAGGATCACAGAGCACCAAAGAAGCTGGCCTGAGGCAGAAACCCAAGTCTCCTACTACCCAGCCCCAGCCCCTGCTCCATCTTTCCCAGTTCTTACCTCACTGTGGAATCATGGAGGGCTGCCATGAACACAGCTGCTCTTGCTGGGTCATGAGAGAGCAGACACTGACCCTCTCTGCCAGCCTGTGGCTCAGGTCTACAGAACCCATAGGGGACAGCAAGGGACCTCAGGTTTTCATATGCCATTGGAGGCCAGGGGCTCGGTGAGGTATTGGACTGCCTCAAGTCACATAGCAACTTGGGCCCAGAACTAGGCTTCCTGGCTTCTGCCCCATCTTACTTGCTTCTGAACAGAAGGACATCGTTGTCACAAAAGCTTCTAGTCCCTGTACCCTTCCAGGGTGCCCATCACATTTCTTCCTCTCTACCATCCAGAAAGGATCTTTTTATTTAGGTTTAAAATGTCCCCTGTGGTCAATGGCTTGGGCCACCGGGCTCTTCCCTGCCTCCATGTTCCCAAATGACCTGCAAGCTCCATTCAGAGATGGAGGGCCCTCCCTAGCACCCTGACCATTGTCAAAGCAAAGCCAAGGCCACTGCAGGGGAGTATAGCTAACCATGAGGGAGGGCGCAGGCAGAACTGGGCCCCCCTAGCCACTAAGGTGACCTATAACCATGGTGCCACTTGCCTGCCCCACACCCAAGAATAAATATTTCAAGCTGTGCTTTGTGTATCATGACTTCAAGTAACCCCTGCAAATCCCTGCAAGGCAGAGAGGATGATCCATCATTCAGAAGGAGAAACTGAGGCTGGTGGTCAGAGTGCATGCCTTAAGCACAATAGGATGGGGCCTCAGATTAGATCTGTTGGACTCTTCCCACAGCCCCTGCAACCTCCACGAGTCTGGCTACCCTGTCCCTTTCTCCAAGGGGCTTGCCCCAAACCCTGGGGCTTGGCTAGAGTCAGTTGGTGGATAGAAAACCTGCACTTCTCCCACCCCCACCCCATCATCTTGCCTGGTGCCCTGGGCAGAGTCCCACACTCCTGGGCCTCAGTTGCTCCCTAGCACCACTGGCCCTGTGAATTCCACTCCAGGACCAAGTAGGGAAGCCCTGGGAAGCCCCAAAACCAAGGTCCCCAGGTGAAAGGCCACTGGGCACGTCTGCCTTGCCCACCCACTGGCCCAGCTTCCCCTACCAACCCATCTTATTTGCACACCAAGCACCCATAGAAACTGGTCTATGCAGCAGGTCCTCTCAGCCCCACCCTGGGCACCAGGCCCACCCCTACCCTCCTCTGGGGGTGAGGGAAGGGTGACCCTGATCAGTAGTGCTGCCCACCAGCCAGCCTCACCTTGGCCCTTCACTGTCTGATCTTTCCAGGTAGGACACCACTCCTCCGTCCCCACACAGGCCCAGCTCCTGCAGGTCCCCTATAGTATCACTACTTTCTCCCCTGTGGCACAAAACCCCTTGTCTAGCAAGGTCCCCCAGTGGGACCCTGAGCCTCATGCCAGGTTTTGACTCCCAGAGGCGGCTGGTGTAGTGGGAAGAGAAACAGCTGTGGGCTCTCTGCACCCCTCACTAGTGTATGGACTTGACACAGGCCTGTTTCCCCATCTGTGAAATGGGGATGAGGACCCCCATCTCATAGTACTGCTGAGAGGATGTGCAAAATCACAACCAGCTGCTGGGAACAGCTGAGGCTCAGTGAGGGCAAGTGTCCTGGATGCCTGTGTCTGCTGTGCAGGCTCAGTGAGGTGCAGCCAGGACAGGGGGAGCCCAGGAAGGCACTCCTTAAAGCCTCAGCCTGATTGGGCCCTCTGAGGCAGGAAAGAGCCTGCTCAGACATACAGTGTGTCCATACAGTGTGGCCACAGCTCAACAGAGATACCCCTAGGCCTACCTTCAGCAGCTTCTGCCCAGGCACACTCCCCTCACTCCCTGCCTGGCTAAGGGCTAAGGGCCTGGCTCAAGTCTGAGGGCCACACACGCTGCTCCTGGGCCTGGCTCCTCTTTCCTCAGGCGCACCCATCCCCCAGATGAGAACATCCAGGCTCAGGCAAGGAAGTGACTTAGCCTAAGTCACACAGCCAGGGAGTCAGCCACAGGGCTGGGCCATCCTAAGCAAATGAAAGGGAGACCCTGCTCCTGTCCGCCCGCCCAGCCCTCCTGCCTCTCGCAGCACAGGCCCACAGGACAGGCCCACCGGGAGCGCAGTTCAGCGCAGGAGCCTCAGTTTCCCTAGCAGTGAAGCTGTCCGAGGCCAGAGTCCCTCGGAGTGTCCCCTCCGCTGTTGTCAGGCCCTTCCCTCGGGGAATTCGGCTGGGGACTCGGGACCCGGCAAGAAGCCGCGCGGAGCGGTGAGGGACGGACGCGCCGAGGTTGAGGTCACTTACTGTGTCTGGGCCGGGCCGCCGCTGTCCCGGCTCCAGCTTGGCGCCGCCTGAAATAGTCCTAGACTCCGCCCCCGCCCTGCCCCGCCCCTCCCACCGTAACCGCGGAAAATCCGCGGGCGGAGGCCAAGGACTAGTGTGGCGGGGGCTGTGTCTCCAGGCCGGGCGAGGAGAGGAATGAGAGGCGGTCGTTACCTCTCACTAGCCGAAGCAGGGGTGACGGGGGCTAGTCGTGAGTCGTCTGGAACGTGGGACACGGGGAAGGATGGAGTGGGGGGAGTTGGGAGGGGCGAGATCCGTCTGGCGGCGCCAAGCCCATTGTTCGACGACAGTTTCTGATAGGCTACCTGAAAGGGGCTCGCGCTCGGGGCCACATTCCCGCGTCACAGAGCCAGCAACCCCCAACACACACACCCTCCTGCGCCAACTCCCTCAGCGGTGAAGTTCAGCGCTCTGGCACCGGTGGGGGGGGGCGGGGCTTGGAGAGGGCTTCCTGGAGGAGGCTCTCCTAAGGGAGGGAGCTGCAGCTCTGACCAGGGACTGAGAGAGGCAGCTGTGCACAGGCAGGGGCCTGGCGTTCCCTCTCATTAGTGGCCTTGCCTGAAGCCAAGTACTGCTCAGAAAGATGAAATGACTTACCCAGGTGACAGCGGCAGTAAATGGCAGAGTATGAGTTCACACTCAGTTCACACTGAGTTTATACAGCCCTGGAAGACTCCCATTGAGCATTGCCCCCCTGGGACTTAGGCTGGTCTCCAAGGGCTCCTGAAATTGGCAGTCAGTGGGCATAAGGCCCAGGGCTCAGGCTTATCATCACTCGGCACAGTGTTACCCACTCAGTATGGCCTTGATTGAGCAGGTCACACTACTTTCTAGTCCTCAGTGTCCCCCCATCTAAACTGTGTCTCAGGGTCTGTGGGGATGGGAGAGGTGGAAAGGCTGGATGTGTGAGAAGGGACCCATTAGTGATTAACTTCCTTCCCCATTTCACAGCTGAGGAATTCCTGCCCTCTGGAAAGGACCTTGTCATTTAGGAATTTCCCAGCTAGGCACCAGCTTCCCTTCTGCTTCTTGCTGCTCCTCTGTGTCTAGTCCTCCTCTCCTTTCCCCTTTACCCCCTCCCTTCCTCCCTCCCCACCCCCACAGCTAGCCTAGGCACTGGTCTATCAGAGCTGAGATAGGCAGCCGAGTATGGGGGGAGGGTACATTCAGGGGGTGCCCCTTGGGACTAACAACTTCCTCTTCCTCCTCAGGAGTGGTGGCCAAGCGCCAGGTTTGAGCATAGTCTGTCATCTATCCTGTCCCTGGGGTGTTTACAGGGGGCAGAGCACAGGAGGCTGCCAGGACAGAGCCAATTGCATACCCCACCCCTCCTCTCCCCAAGGCCCTGGGGATAACATTTTTTAGATGGTCAACAGACCCACAGTGCCCGAGGCTGGGAGATCATTTCATCTACTCCACAGTGCACAGATGGGAAGAGGGGGACAGGCCCAGCCCAAATTCATCCAGTCATGGATGATAGAATGAGAACCAAGGGGTCCTGGCCTGCTGCCTGCTTTGGCTTCATTGTGCAATTCTCATAAGGCTCTCCTGCCAGACTCTGCTCCATCCTGTGTGCCTCTTAACTCTAAGCAGATTAGGAAATCTGCATGGCATGGAGGGGTTGTCAGGCCCACAAGACTTCACT
This sequence comes from Perodicticus potto, assembly GCA_963574655.1. Taxonomy (NCBI): domain Eukaryota; kingdom Metazoa; phylum Chordata; class Mammalia; order Primates; family Lorisidae; genus Perodicticus; species Perodicticus potto. The sequence goes on along the minus strand of CAUYRH010033691.1, from coordinate 67,881 downwards.
GTCCCCTCAGAGCCAGTCCCTGATCAGCATGGGCTTTGCAAGGGACAGGGCTGCCAACCTCATCCCTAGTGTGGGTTCACCCAGAGCGACTGCCAGGGATTGGGAAAGAGAACCCTGCCTTCTGCCTGTGTGGTGTACCAGTCACTCCCTCTCTTTGAGTTCAGTCCCCCAAACAAGGGAAAACTGAAAATAGGGCTGCACAGAGGACTGAGGGATGACTTCCAGTGGGACTCACAGGGCAGGAACTATTCTTACCCACTTTTGGCAGATGAGAGAACAGTCCTTAAGAAGCCAGGCACTTCCAGAGGGAGCCAGAGGCCAGCCACGGGTCCACTCCCAGCAGGAAATGAGTATCAGATGCTGGTTGGGAATGTTTGTAACCCGCTGCTATCCTATTTCTCACCTCCTAGAGGATAAATCAGGGACAGAGAGCTGGTTCCACCAGGCAGGATGGTAGCAGGTAGGAGCACACTGGCAATGACTCCCAAAGTCCAGGCCGGAAGTCAAGTGTGCCAGCACCTGGACAGCAGTACAGTCAGCTCCTGTGTGCAACCCAGAGCCTGAGCGGTCCAGGCTTTATGGGACATCTTCTCCCTTTGCTCTGCTCAAGCAATGACAGCTAATTTTTTTTTAATTATGGTAAAATACGTGTAACAAAAAATTTACTATTTTAGACATTGTATCAATAAGTGCACAGTTCTGTGGCATTAAATACATTCACATTGTGCAACCATCACTACCATCCATCTTCAGAACTCTTTTCATCTTGCAAAACTAAAACTCTATACCTATTACACAATAACTTTCCTTCCCTCTACCCTCAGTCCCCAACACATACCATTCTACTTTCTGTCTCTATGGTTTAACTACTCTAGGGACCTCACATAAGTAGAGTCATACAGTTATTTGTCCTTTTGTGACTGGCTTATTGCACTCAGCATAATATCTTCAGGGTTCACTCATGTTGCAGCATGTGTCAGAATTTCCTTCCATTTTAAGGCTGAGTAATATTCCATCAAACAGACACATCATATTTTGTTTATCCATTCATTCCTCAACAGGCACTGGGTTGTTGCCACCTTTGGGCTACTGTGAATAATGCTGCTATACAAATTCTGTTCACGGTGGTCCTATTTTCAACTCTTTTAGATTGACAGCTGACTTTTGTTGGCCTCTACAGATGCCAGGTTCTTTTAAGTGCTTTGTATATATTAACTGATTTCCAGGCCACTTAAATTGAGTATGGCTTAATTAATCCCATATCACAGATGAGGAAATTGAGGCACAGCTAGGTCCAGTCATGTGCCAGTCATTGTGGAGCTGGAAGCTCCTTCACTAAGCATAGTACTATATTGCTTCTGCTCCCACATTGCTCAGTGTCTGAAATGAAGCTTGACATATTTAAGTCAGATATAAGGAAGGACTTTCAAACCAGAGTGTTAGATGTAGGAATAAGAGGTACTATCCTCCAAGCTTTTTTCACTTGGAAAAAATATGTATTTTCCAATCTTTTTCATTGCATCTTTAGTCAATTAATTAACTTCTACCCCTGCTCTATGGGGCAACAAAAGAGACCAACCCAGCCCTGGCCAGAGAATAATACAGGGTGATGCATTATCAGCCCTCCTTCTGTTCACTGTCCTGGCTATCTGAGCAGGGAGCTGGAGGGAAGCTCTCCAGAAGAGGAAGAAGAGGAAGGCAAGAGGGAGGCAGGACCCACAGTTCACAGCTGCATGGGGTAATGGGCTATGCAGTGCTGGCCTGGCTGCAGCAGTACACCTGGCCAGGAGGCAACTGGCAGCACTGGTCATAAGAGCAGTGCTAACTGTGGAGTGAGCTCCCTTCAAGGGGAAGACCAGGGTATTCTAGGATGTCACCTAGCCCCTCCCCCATGGGCTCAGGCCCACTTCCCTCTGCACGATGACTTGCACTTCCCACTGCCTTAACCCTGGCTCTTGGGTCACTGGTGTCCACCCTCCTTCTCCCTTTCACTTCTCAGGCCATCACTAGACTTGGGACCTTTCTTAGGGCTTATTGTGTCCTAAGGATGCTCCACTCACTAACTGCACCGGGCAGAGCCATTATATCCCTTGCTGACAGATTAAGGAAACTGAATCTCAGAAAAGTTAGTCAACACAAAGTTTGAGGCCTCGAGACTGGGGTCCCTGCTGCTACCCAGCCTTCCTTGAGAGGGGAAGTGACTTGCTCAGGGTCATTTGCAGCTGCACGGGGCCTGGGCAGGAGTCTGCTGATTTCCCCTGGGACCACGGGACGGCCAGGACAGCTGACTCGGAGCCATGCCCAGGGCACTCACCAGACCACACATACACCAATAGGCAGCAGTGCCCCTGCCCTGTCCCAGGGAAGCTGTTTCCTTGTTAATAGCCCCTCTTCTTCCCCCCAGGAGGAAGCCAAGCCATAGTAGTCGTCGTGTTTGGCAGGTGGGGGAACTGAGGCCTAAAGAGGCTTCGGTTCTACAGGTGTTCAAGGAGCCTGGCTACTTCACTTGTTAGAGAGGGGGCCACTTGGGAGAAAGCAGAGCCAAAACCCAGCCCTGGTAGAACTCATGGGGGCTTTCTGTGCCAGCCCCAAGTGGCCATTCCCCTCCACAACCTCAGTTCTCCTAAAAGAACCCAGTCTTTCACAATGGCTTTGCAGTAGTAATGGAAAATGTCCAAATGCAGCAGCTCCCATCTCTTTAGGCCTGCGCTACTCAAGAGTCCAGCAAACATGGGCCTTCTCAGAGCCAGCGTGATTTCCAGGAAAACAGCTGTGGAGCCTCACTCTACTTAGGATCCCTCCCAGTGACAGGCTAGTAGTTACGTGGTAGGGGCTTTCCTGGGAACCCAGCGCTTGGTGTGGTTGAGCAAGAGTGAGGAGGGGAGAGAGGCTGCCTTAAACCACAAACCACAGGGAGCCCAGATGCTGGGAGCCCCTTCTTGCCCGACAGCCAGGAACTCCAGCTTCCAGATTTGGGGGAAGGAAGGCATCATGGTGGGGGGCCCATGTGTGGGGACCACCTGGGCGCTTGGTGCTCCATCACTTACAGCTGTGCCTTTCAATACATTGCTCCACACCTTAGGACACCCTCTCAGAGGTTGGCAGGGATGGCTTAAAGGAGGACGTGCACATAAACAACAATGACTGGAACAGGTAGGGGATGCTCACCAAGCACCAGACCCTCCTCTGACTGCAATGCTTGCATTTTCCCATGTAATGCTCCCAATTTTACACAGGGAGACAGAGTCCAGAGAGGTGGAGTAACTTGCCCAAAGTCACACAGCTAGGAAGGTGCAGAGCTGGGATTCTAGCCCAGAGATGTCTAAATCCAGAGGCTGATTCTTAACTATTGCATCACATCTGTGGGAAGCTGGAATGCTGTAAATCACCAAGCAGACCCCCGCACATGGTGGGTACTCCATGAACAGCAGGATTTCTCATGACATTTCTCTCTCCCCAAGATCTTAACATCCCATTATTTTGGGATTCTATCCATCTAAGAGCCTTAGGTTCTTCATCACTTGATTTTATTGGAATCAAGAGGACTGTCCCATACCCCCATCTCTAATAAAACAAGTTCTTCATCAATGCCCAACATTTCCCTATTCCTATACTTCCCTTAAGTAAGAATAGCTTTTTACAAACCCAAGTGTCCTGCAAGGAAACTTGGCTGCTTCTAGGGAAGGGAATAGAGCTATGTTTTTCAACTGGTGTGCCACAAGATCTTATTAATTATTATTTAATAATTATTAATTATTTTTTATTATTATTTCATTTATTTATTTTTTTTGTAGGGACAGAGTCTCACTTTATTGCCCTAGGTAGAGTGCTGTGGTGTCACACAGCTCACAGCAACCTCCAACTCCTGGGCTTAGGCGATTCTCTTGCCTCAGCCTCCCAAGTAGCTGGGACTACAGGTGCCCGCCACAACGCCCAGCTATTTTTCTGTTTTGCAGTTCGGCTGAGGCCAGGTTTGAACCTGCCACCTTCAGTATATGGGGCCGGCACCCTACTCGATGAGCCACAGGCGCCACCCTTATTAATTATTTTTGAAAGAAGTACAAAGTACAATAAGTATATTCTGTTTTTTACTCTCTTTTTTTATTAATATAATTTAAGTGTGCCACAGAAGTTTAACTATAGGTTCAAGTGTGCCATGAAATAAAAAAATGTTGAAAAACATTGGGATAGAGGGACCAGAAATAAGAAGACTTTTTACCTTATTTCATGCCTTTTAAATTTTGATCTAAGTTAATGTGTTACTATATGAAACATTATTAACATTAAAAACAAAAACATTTAACAAATTAAATTTTGAAATTGCTAATAGATGGACAGGTATGTGTACAGAGAGACAGAAGTATGGCATTCCCGGAAGGAGGAAGGGTCTTCTCAAGTAGACCCTTGCAGTAGGTCCCCCAGGTCCTAGTAGGAAAGTAGACTAAGGAGTGAGTACGACTTGTCCAAATTTCAGTTCTCACCAAGTGTTTCACACAAGCAGAGGCCCAGGAGGCCAGGCTGAAGCCCTATATGGCCCTCACACATGAAGTTCCTGGCTCCCAGCACAACTGCCCCTGCAAAGCTGGGCCTGGGCCTGGACCTGGCAGGATCCGATCCCCCAGACACAAAGCTCTGTGGAGTCCACCCTTGGCAGCAGCTGCCTTGTCTCATCCCAGTGGCCAGCAGCATACACCACAGACTTCCACATAGGTAGGTGGGAAAAGGCCACTCGTGAGTCAGGGATAGCCCAGTCCTGGCCCCTCCCCTTGGGTCCAATAATGAACTGGCAGGCAGACCCCTGTGGCCTACTGCAATTCACAAAGGAAAGAAAGGAGAGTGAGGACAGGGGGTAGCTTTGGGACCTACAGCCCCCCCTCCCATGTGGCAGTGGTGAGGCGCCCTGCAGGATCCACTGACCCAGCTGCTGAGGGTGCTGCCTCATGTACAGGGGCCTGCTGAGGACTGGGGCCAGGAAGGAAGGGGCTGGGGTCACCAGGCAAGGAAGGAAGAGGGAGAGGCTGTACAGGCATGAAGGTAACAGGCTGACTACCACTCGCAACATGCCCTTCTGCTGGGATTTCCGCAGACAGTCTTATTGACCCTCAAGCTCCCTCCTTACTGGCCATTCTCTCCCACATTACAAACAAGACTAAGCCCAGATTACAAGCTAGAGGAGGACAAAGCTAAAACCCAAATGCAGTCCTGTGTAACTCAGCCTTGTGAGCTTTTCAAACATGATACACTCTCAAAAGAGCTGGACCCAAGCACTAAGAGACCAGGAGGGAAAGATGGTCACAGAGAGCTGCTAGGCCCCAAACCACCTCCTCCCATCACACATGTTGTTCTTAGGCCACTCACACATACAGTCCATCACATCTGCCAACCTGAGAACCTGCCTTGAGCATGTGGGCCTCTGTACCTCCTCACTGTTCTCCTGGCTGGGCCTGGGTTGGAGTCCCAGAAGATTCACTAAGCAGGCCCTGCCTCATGGACCCCAAGCTCAGGGACAGAGACAAGGGGCCACCTTCAGTACATGAAAGCCCCAGGAAATGGGTGGGAATTGGAAAGCCACAATGAGCCCTGAAGACGGAAGAACAGTGGGTGTTACAGCAGGGGTGAGGTGGCCAGAGACTGGGAGCAAGAACAGCTTGCAGGGCTGTGATCCAAGCTGGAGGGTCACACAGGCTAGTCCCAGGCTGCTCTGCTCCATGAGAGAAGCAGGGAGGCAGGATAGGGGTCCTCTGTGCTGGGGGTGCTGGTGGGCTGGCACATCTCATGAAAATACACACACACACACACACACACGTCCTAATCAGCCAGACAACCAGTTCTAGAAGCAGTTGAAAGCCAGACCCCCCCAACCCCCCAGCACGCTTGGCCTAGACAACAGATGGCCAAGGAAACACTCTAGACTCTGCAAGGCCTCATGGGATCTGATAGCCTGAAGGAGTGGGCAAGGTCCACCCCTGAGGGCCAATCAATGGCCAGAGTCCTAGGCCTGAACCAGTCCTGGGTCCCCTGGTCTTGGTCCACCTTCTGTCCCCAGCCTCCTTAGCAGCACCCTAGTAGGAGCTGCTATCCAGCCTCCTGCTCAGCCTCACTTGGCCTGGGAAGCTGCCCCACCCCTAGGCATTCTGGGTTCTTAGGAATACATACATGGGCACACACTCATACTCTGTGCATGGAGATACAAGGATACATGTGCACATGGTTCCTGCCAGGAAAACCCTAACTTTCCCTCTCTAAGCCTAGAAATCCTCAGGAAAACAGTCCTGGGTCCAAGCTCCTACAATGTGAAGCTTTCATGAGGCCAAGGCTACTAAGCCTTGGGTGACTCTTTCCAGCCTCCTTTTGGGGACTTTCCCCATATAGGGACCTTAACCCCCCTCAGGTCCTGTTGAACACTCAGTTCCCCACTCTTGCACCCACGACCTTGGCTTTTTCTTGCAGACCATGGCCTGGCCAGGCCCCTGGCAACATGGGGTCACAGGGAAGCCAGGGCCCTGGCTTTGTGGCTGGCTCTTACTTCACCCTCGCCAGCTCAGGAGAAGGCACTGACAATACCCCCTTTTCACAGATGGAAAAACTGAGGCACAGATAAGGGGACTTGCCTTATATCTTGTCTCACATCTGGAAAGTGGCAGAGCCAAGACAGAAGCCCCTCCCTATCCCCACAACCCTGCTTGGAAGCCCAGCTCCAGGGCCCTCCACCTCCAGCTGAAGGGTTCAGGCAGGGTCAAACTGGTCAGGTTCAGGGCTGGGACTGCAGAGGCTCAGGGAGGCACCTGGGACTAAAAGGTGGAGAATGGGTAGCAGAGACTCCCTGGGGAGAACCTGGCCAGTACCAGACCAGATCAAGATATTCATGGCACCTGAGGTTGTATGTAGGGTCAATCGGGGGACAGGCTAGCTTGTCAATCACTTGCTCCTCTATTGGACCCCTCCCCTAGAAAAAGAGGTGCCTCGACCTGTAGCCCTGACTGGGAGGATCGCAGCCCACCATGCCAGGGCTGCCCCATCCTCTACCAGCCTCCACTTTCCCATGAGTATAAAGATGGCTTGCCACTGTCAGCATTACACACACCCTGCCCCCACCCTAGCCTTAGAACCTGGGAACCCCAACCTCCCCATTTCCTCATTCCTGCCCTGCCCAGGGAGGTCTGCATATTCCCTCATCCCCCTGCCTGCCCTACCCCTCAGCTTCCAGCCCTGGTGCCACCCATGAGGGGGCAGGGCACGCTGCTCAGGCACTTGCTCCCAGAGGAGACAAATAACTCCTGAACTCCCGACCCCAAGGACCCAGTAAGATTTTGACCTGGCTCTGCACTCCAACCCTGTTGTAGGGAATGGGGCAGAGTCCACAGTACAGGGAAGGGGGCTACCTACCAAGGCCTAGAGAGACAGTGGCAGCCTGCTACAGAGGGATTGGGGAGGGGCAGCTATTTGATACCTGTCTCAGCTTCTCCCTGTAAGTTTCCCCATCTCAGCTGTCACCCTTCCTGGCAAGCCTGAGGATGCCAATGCAAATGGCTTTCCCAGCAGTCTCACCCCACAGGCTACAGCTAAATTTCAGTGTCAGCTTTCCATGGGGGAGGGGGGAAGCTACAAGTACACAGAGCCCTTGCAGCCTACTTCCACCACTGAGACCTGCAGAGTCAAGCCCCATGCACACACTCCATGAATGACGCTTTCCCTGGAGCAACCTGACAATTTTGTTTTCACTACTGGGAAGTCCCTCCCCCATCTCTTTTTTTTGGGACAGACTCTCACTATGTAGCCCTTGGTAAAGTGTCATGGCATCACAGCTCACAGCAATCTCCAACTCTTGGGTTTAAGCAATTGATTTTCTTACCTCAGCCTTCCAAGTAGCTGGGACTACAGGGACCCACCATAATGCCTTGCTATTTTTGTTTGCAGTTGTCATTGTTGTTTTAGCTGGCCAGGGCCAGGTTTGAACCCCCAAACCTCAGTGTATGTGGCTGGTGCCATAACCACTGTGCTACAGGTGCCAAGCTAGTCCCTCCCCCATCTAACTCAAATACTTGAACTGCAACAAGGTCTCATCTTATCTCTCAGAGGTCCGGGTCCTGCTTAAGAAGCTGACTTGGCACATGAGACTAATGGACCCAGGATGCCATGGTTGAGGCCCAGGCCTTCCCAGGTGTGGATCGCTTCAGTCTACCCATCAGTTCAATGAGCAGAAAAGAACCCTCCACCAAATGGAGTCACCAAAAGGCCTTCCAGTCCTTTGGTGTATGGGGACCCAAACTTCCCATTCCCAGCCAGTTTGGCCCTGTCTTCTCCTTAAGGAGGCACCATTTTACTTGACATTTTTTTTTTTTTTTTGCAGTTTTTGGCCAGGGCTGGGCTTGAACCCTCCACCTCTGGCATATGGGGCCAGCACCCTACTCCTTTGAGCCACAGGCGCCGCCCCATTGACATTTATTTTTAAATAAATACTCTGACCTTCACTTTCAGACTGGAGGATGGTACTAGACAGCTAGGCAGGCAGGAAAGCCCCCCCACCTCCCCACCAGGGGATTAGTATTGAAGGGAAACTCTGAAGGACCCAAAATACTCCCCCACAAATGCCTGAAGTGCCTTCCTTTCTCATTGCTGTTCCTTCTGGCTGAGCAGCCCTGCTTGGCTGAAGACAAAAATTCCCTAATTGCAGGCTTCAGAGTGGGGGCAGGGCCGAGAGTGACTCCCTGGGCTCCTAGCTCACAGGCTCAGTGTCTTCAGAGGGTATCTGACCCTCCACCTGAGAACGGTCCCCTCTCAGGCCAGAGAGCTCTAAATGCAGGTGATTAGCACGTCCACAGAGGTGGGCACTTCAATCTCCCCAAACAGCACATGGTGTCTAGTGGCCCCTGAGCTCACTGCCTTGGCCACAACCTTCAGCAGCTCCTGGGCATGCTGCAGGAGGCTGTGGTTCCGCCGGCGGCCCAGTCTGCGCAGGGCCAGAATGGCTAGTATGTGATCCCGCCTGTGGAGAACAAAGACCTTTGCTCCAGACCCAGCACCTCCATGGCACCCCAGGCCCAGGGTGGGGGGAAACCCCTGGACTGAGAAGAAGTATGAGTCACCAGCATTCCTGCAACTGGGCCAGAGAGGCTGAGAGTGACAGAGGAGGAGGCAGAATGGACCTGGAGTGCATGGTAGCTGGGCCTCCAAGGGCACTTGGGGGAGGGGCATGCCTGATAGGGGAAAGGACCTATGCAGAGGAAGAAGGGAGACCAGTGACCTGGTTCAAGAAATAGGGCAGAGTGAAAGAGGGTGTGATATGGCTGGTGGGGAGATCCAGGCCAGAGGAGTCACTGCCTCCCACCCCCAAGACCAAGCTGGTCACAAAGCACTACCCTAGGAACCAGGGAGGGCAGACCTACACTGGGCCAGGGAACACAAAGAGGCCTGGAGGGGAAGCCCAGGGCACCAAGCAAGCAGGGGAAAGGACTGACCGGCTGCCTGGGATAGGGGCAGGGAATTCTTCCATGGCACAGCTTGGCAGGGGAAGGGAAGGGGCAGGACCAGGGGCTTTCTGCACACCCCCCATCCTGGAATCTACAACACCATGGAGAGATCTGAGCTGGGATTACCAAGGGCTTCAATGACTCAACATCCCCTAAACCTACCGTGGGATCAAAGCCTCCTTCCTCCTGGCTAGGTTTCAGATTCTTGGGGCTTCAAGAGAAGACTTTGTCCTCAAGGGTGGGGAGTTCACCCCTCACATTCCAGGGTGAGAGGTGTACCCTTCCTTCCCTCCCCTCTGCCCCTAGCCCCACTCCCTTAGGGACTAGAGGGGATGGCCCAGCCCTGCTCCCCCCTCCCTCTTCCCATCACCACCTGCTGCCTGTGCTGAGGTGAGCAGGCTCATGGGCACACACGTCTGTGCAGGTTCAAATCCCGAATCCCAAGACCTCCCAGGTGGCTTCCTCAGCCCCAAAGTTCACTCCTCCCTGCCCTCTGCACCCACCCAACCACAGCCACTGGGACTCTTCAGACATTACAAACACCAGACCCCTTGGTCCCACCGCTCTCTGCCCCAACAGAGAAAAGGGGAACAATGCCAACAAACCTGATGTCGGGGTAGCTCTGGATGAGTGTCTCCAGATGCCGCTGGATGTCATCTTTGTATGTCTCACCCAGGATCTCGGCCACACATGGGATGGCTTGGTCCAGCCACTTGGCCTCAGAGCCCTGCAGAGACAGAGATGTGTGTAAGGTAGGCCACCTGCCCCAGAAACCCCTTTGCCATCACTGTCTCTAGCCCCCATTAGTACACGGTCAGCCTTCCTGCAGTGTCCACCTGGCTCCCCCACAGCTGGGTGGATGGGCTCATCTGCAACACAACAGTTATCTCCCCACCTCCACATCCAGCAGATGAAAGGTCTGCCTGGAATCACACTGAGACTGGGGAACCAGCACAGCAGATAAAGGATATATAGGGGTTGAGGTGGGTGCTGCTATAAGGGCTCCTGGTGTGAGGTGAGGAGATGGATGTGAACATCGAACCTCAACCCTTAGGTGAGACTGATACCTTCACCCACTCTTTCCCCAGATGCCCCAAACTGTTTATAAAGTGCCTCCACCTCTGTTCATGGTCCTACCCCTACCAGACAGGAAGATCCAACCCATCCCTAGTCCAACGGGCAGTGGGGGAGAACTGCTCTGCCAAAAGCTCTATCAGTTAAGACTGTGTGACTGCCACTCCCCGTCTGGGGCCCTTGAGGACCAAGGAGAAATGAGAATTTGGTGGCAGGTGGGGTGCTCCAGGAGGTAAGCATCCCTGGGGCAATCAGATGTTGCTCCTACCAAGCCCTGGAAGGTGTCACTGATGGCCTGGGCATCAAGGCTCATCTTCTGGGAGCCGTTCACCCGTTCGACACCCCGAAACCGCTCTTGTGGCCTCAGCGCCTGCACCAAGTACTCACGGACCACATACCGGTGCACCTCCTGCAGAGTCTCCTGGGCAGTGGAGGATTATGGTCAGGGTTAGAGTCAAGGTCCACAACCCCAGCCCTGGGCAGACCCCTACTGGACCCTCCCCTTTGCTGTACCTGTGCCCATGGCTGGACCACATGCTCTAGATGACGAGCAAAAGCCAGCACCTTGTCCATGAGGGGACGAAGTGTGTCCTGTGTCAGCCAGCCCTTGGTGCACACAACCCTGAAGAGCGGCTGGGGACACAGGGAAGTGCGAGTCGTCAAATATATACTCCCTACCCACCAAACCCTTCCCTCAAAGGCCAGTGTACCACTCCTGACACTCCTCCCTACTGGGTTGCCAGGTGCCATCCCCTGTTCTTGTTACAAATTACGTTTGTAACTAGGCCCCTTCCAGGGCCCAAACTCTAGTGCAAGATTTGAGTCTGAGTATCTTGCCAGGTCCAATTAGGGTATGCCAAGGGAAAGCCTTGAAGGGCTAGGTTAGGGACCCAGATCTGGTTCATTGGACCCACCATCTGGGCTTGGGTGCTGAGCACTCAGAGATGAAGTCTGAAGTGAGAAGGTAAGCATTTCCCAGCCATCCCCACTCAGCTGAGAATTCATCTAGGTGTCCTGCCCACTCCCCAACATATACCCTTGAGATGGCTCCTGGGATAAATGAATTCTGTGACTTGAGTCCCCAGGCTCCAGGGACTAAGAGGCACCTGCTGGGCATGAAAAGTGTGGAGAGAAGGCCCATCCCATTCACCTGCATGTCATGCTGCAAGCCCTGAAGCAGGTGCTTCTGGAAGCTACAGGTAGCAGCCACCAAGGGCTTCTCTAGCTCTTCTAAGGTTCCTGGAAACCTGGCCAGAAGACTGGTCCTAGGGAAGGGCCAGGACAAGTGATGAGGTGAGCAAGGGGAAGCAGGCTGGGAAATAAGGCCCAGCACATAGACCTGTAGGCTGGGGACCATGCCAGCTCTGTTCATTTAGACTATACTGTGAAGGGTAGCCCCTGGGACTGCACAATGTGTAGCCGGTGAAGCAGGGGCAAGTGAGGGGACAACACCAAAGCTTCAGAAGCCAATCACAGAGTAGGTCCATGGGGTTATAGTGGCCTAGTTTCTTAGCCGAGTTCCCCTCTGGCAGCTCTGGAACAAACCTTCTATCCCTTTAGGTGATGGGACGTGTAACACAGCCATGCCTGGAACAGACCCACCCATCATTGAGGCTCAACTTCCCACCAAAGTAACAGTGTCCTCATTTCAATACTGGGAAAACTGATGGTAAGGTTATGCTCAGTTCCCATAGCCAAAAGACATAGCAGGGCAGGCTGAAGTTCCATCAGGGGTTGGGCTAGCGGCTGCCTGCTTAACAAGGGACAAAGAATGTTCCATGGAGCTGAAACCCTGGAGTTCTCAGTGCCAAAAACAGGATTAACACAAACGAGGTATGAGAGGGTGTTAGAGAAGAAATGCCTCATCATGGTCATGCTTTGGACTCAGGCAAGCCTGGTTCAAGTCTCAGCTCTACCATGAGCAAGCAGCATTTCCTTTCTAGGTCTCTACTTTCCCATCTGCACATGAGTATGCTGCACTGGGGATAAAATGCATCTGGCAGGTTGAGGCCAGCACAGCGCTTGACACATCACAAGGGCTCACAAACAGCCAAAATGAACTGTGATCTCCAACCCCCAGGCTGCAGACCCATGCTGGAGGTGAGTGGTGGGTGAGTGAGCAAAGCTTCATCTGTATTTAGAGCTGCTCCCCATCCCTGGCATCACTGCCTGAGCTACATTACCTGTCAGGTCACTGACAGCATTAGAGCAAGAATCCTACTGCAGACTGCATATGTGAGGGATGTAGGTTGCATGCCCCTTATGAGAATTTAATGCTGATGATCTGAGGTGAAACTGATGTGGTGATGCTACCATTGGGACCATCTAGCTGCAGGAAAATGAGCTCAGGGCTCCCACTGATTTTATGTTATGCTGAGTTGTATGTATAATTACTTCATTGTACATTACAATGTTATAATAGAAATAAAGTACACGATAAATATAATGTGCTTGAATCATCAGGAAACCACCCCCAGTCTGGAAAAATTCTCTACCATGAAGCCAGTCCCTGCTCACACAAAAGTTGGAGACCACTGCTCTAAGGCACAAAGTGCCCACACAGTCCTCAGGAACATCTGTCCCCATTGGATAGATGAGAAAAGAGGCACAGAGGCGAAGTGATTTGTCCCATGGCACGCAGCCAGCAAGTGGCAGAGCTGGGATCTGAACCCACACAAGATGGCCCAGTGTCTGTGCCCTCAGGTAGCTGAGGCTTCGTTTACCCACGATGTGTCTGCAGTGGGAGGTGCTGGGGGTAAACACTGACGCTTGGCCTGGGGCTCCGCCCGCTTCTCATCCACCTGTCGTTTCCCCCTCTCTTTCACACACGCACACACACCAAGGGCTGGGCCGGGGTTCCCAGAGTTCGCGCGCCCCCTGCTGGCCGCGCCGCCCCTGAGTGGGAAGACACCCACCTCAGCTCCTCGCAGGCGTTAACGTAGGCGCCCAGATGCGGCTCACTCACTGCCTTCGACTCCAGAAAAGCCTTTTCAAACCTGGGAGCGGAGTACGGCCGAGCTATGACCCCAGGTCCGCCCGCCCCTGGGTCGCCAGCCTAACTGTGGCCCTCGTGACAACTCCCTGCCACCTGCTGGGCAGGGTTCTACCACTCCAAGCAAATAGGATGGCCACTGCCCACATTCTGCCCAGGCTACTCCATCGACCCCACCCCGGCCAAGGACGAATCCGTACCTGGGCACGAAGAGACCGAACGTCCGCGCGCAGATCTGCAGGGTGGTGGCCTCCAGCTCAGCTGAGATAGCGCCGCCCGCCTTCACGTGCTCGGACACAAGCTGCGAGTGAGGCCTCACGCTGAGCGTGCGTCTGAGCCCCTGACCCAGAGCCCATAGTTCTCCCCCTGGTGGCCGGGCGACGTTTCCGGCTCACCAGCTCTGCCTCATAGTCTTGGCTCCAGCCTTCAGCGGCCCCAACCTGAGAGTATACTTCCCCGCACCTCCGTCCCACCAGCCACCCTGGGCCCCTGGGGAATCCCAGATTTCCTCTCCCGTGAGGCCACAGGCTCCCATCTAATGGAGAAGGGTGATGAGGGCTGAATGTGATAGCTCTGGGTGTCCCCATTGCGTGCCTGGGGCCTGAACATATCCCCCTTCGAGCCCCCTTCCCGGGCCAAACCATGTGGACGTCGATGGACAGTGGCACGTGGTAGAGGCCCTGCAGCATGTCGGGGCCTTCGGCGGCCACCCAGCGACTCTTCTCCAGCTGCAAGATGCTATCGAAGCAGCCTGTGATCTTGGTCTGGGGAGGAGGCAGGGCCGAAGTGAGATACTCCCAGAGAGGAGGCCCAAACGACTCCTGCCTCCCGGATCCGGTCCTCCCTCCTCTGGGACAAGAGCCTCCAGTCAGGTTACAAAGCCCACGCCAGAGGCCACAGGATGAGTCACCACCAGCATTGCAACTGTGACCCTGGGCACTGCAACTTCCTGCAGGACCTGGCAGCATCCAGCTTGCCCTCCGTACCCCCTTACCTCGAGGAAGCTAGTGTAGTCTCTCTCCAGTCGGGCCCACACATCGGGTGCTAGAAGAGGGGGCAGTGGCTCCGTGGGCCGCTCCAGGCCAGGGGAGCCCAGGAAGTCAGGACTGGAAGGCAGGGCAGGGGCCACTGAGGACCTGGGTGGGACTCTCATGTGGCAGACACTACCCGGTTCTTGCTCCAGGGTCAAAGTCTAATGGGATCACAGAAGGGCCAAAACCTGGACTTCTGTTTCCCCTGCCTCCAGACCTCTATCCCACCTCCCCAGAAGCCTCTGAACACTGGCTTCCTGGTGCTCTAGCAACCAACTGTGCCTGCGCAGACTGTTTAAGGACAGCTGTCCAGATGGACCTCAACCAAACCGCCTCATGGTTCAGGTGCACCCAGGACTGTGCTCTAAACTCCCTTCCCCCAAACTCTACGGCTTAGGGACCAGCCACCATCCAGCCTATACCAGGGAAGCCCAGATAGGGGCAGAGGCACAGCAATTTAAGAAGCCCAGGACTCTGGGTGAATTCCTCTACAGGCGCTCCTGCCTGAGGGACTGCAGACCACTCAGGGGGTTAATAATCCACCCTAATCACACAGTGTAGAGCTAGAGGTGGAAATTCACAACAGGCTGCACCCAGAACCTAGATGCCCATCCAAAGGGGAAAGTGGGGGCAAACAAGCCAAGCTCTATGCGCCCACAGTTGGGTCCTGCCTAGAGAGATGCTCTTCTCTGATTCACTCAAAGATGTGGGCCAGCATGAGCTCTAACTGGGCTTCCTGCTCCATTGAGAACCACCCTGTGGAGGCTTTCCAACTCTGGGAACCCATGTGCAGATTATCCCTTAGGAAAATCTGGGGCGTGACAGCACTCCACCACCTAGAATGCAGAAGAATGTTAACGTCCCACCCTCCCACAACCCCACCCAGGGAGGGAATGAAGAAGAAAAGTGAAGAAGAAGAAGGAGCAGGAGGAGGAAGGAGGAGGAGGCGAAGAAAAGAAGACAGGAGGAGGAAGAAGGGGAGGAAGGAGGAGGAGAAGAAGAAAGAAGGAGGAGAAAGGAGGAGGTGGAGAAGAAAGAGGAGGAAGAGGAGAGGAAGAAGAGATCGAGGAGGAGGATGGGAAGGCAATGGGGAAGGAGGAAAAGAGTGCTCTGCGCTCCTCAAAGCGGATTCAAGAAGGCCCTAGAGCCAGCCCACCCTTGCCTCGTGGCGCCTAGGCTGAGGCTCACCTGCCATAGACATTGGCAGCCCAGTCCAGCAGGAGGTAGAGCTGCTCACAGCCGCGGGCATCGTGCGCAAGCTCCTGGAGGCGCTGGGCCACCGCGCTGTGGAAGGCGCTCTGGTAGGCCTCCCATGCTGGAAAGCCCGCTGCTGCGTACGCAGGCTGCACCTCCAGCAGCACCTTCTGTAGATCGTGGCGAACCAAACCACCGAGGTGGGCCAGAAGCTGGGCCAGGCCCGACGCACCTTCCTCGGCCCAAGATGTGCCCCCTGCTCCCGCCGGCCGCACGCGCTCCTGCGCGCTCCGCTGCACGGCCTCCTCCCAGTGCTGGCGCCAGCGTCGGGGCGCCCGCAGAAAGTCGCCGTCGGCAGGGGACGCTGGATGGGCCTCTTCTTCGGCGCGCACTACGTGGGCTACCTGGGCCAGCACGGCAGCGTCCACACCGTCGGGTCCCAGCGTCTCACGCACAATGACTCCGATCTCCGCTGCTAGACCGTCGTAATGTAGGCATAAGTCCATGGCACGCCGAGCAAAGGCCGTAGGGTCCTGTTCAAAAGTATGTGAGGCTTTCTCAGCCACCAGCTGCGTCTCTAGGTGCCGGAGCTGTTCGAAGGCCGCCAGCAGTTGCCGTTCAGTAATGAGGTCCGCCACAGATTTGCCTTCTGCAAGGGCAGGCGAGAAGAGGGGCGGTGAGAGGGCCCACCCCAGGACACCAGTCCAAAATAAGATGTGTAGACCCCGGTTCTGTCCATCTGGGCCTGGGCTGCCTGGCTTCTGCTCCTTCACCCCAGAGTCCTACTGAAGGCCCACTCCAGAAGCAACAGCCCCCAACTGCCAGGAGCCCTCCCTCAGAGTCACTCAGAGGTGGGGAACCTCAAGTTTCAAAGCTACACACACGTGGCCCTCCAGAGCCCCTCGATGGAATCCAAACTTCCCAGATGTATTAAAAGGATTTATTCTATAAAATTTAGTTCAGTCAAAAGGCTACACTCAAAATCTAGAAGGTCACTGGTTCCCACCCCTCCCCCTATCTTCCCCACCCCCATTTCCTAACTTCTGCCTTGCTCCCATCCCCACCCCTATACCAACAGCCTCCCGTGTGTGTGCAGCACTGATTGCAGGTCTAATAAGGTCAGAGCTCAAATTGGGCTTGTCCTGCAATGCTCCTGCTCCAGTATCCAGCTTCAACATTTCTTGCTGCTCCCTGATCTCTGCCAGCCCCTACTCCCCCAAAGCCCTCAACTTCTACCCACACCTTGCTTTTAGAGCCCAATTCCAATGCATCCTCCTCTAGATAGACCCCTGAGCTCCTCTCCAGGCGGTCATGGACCCTGTGCACCTTTGAGACCCTGTGATTAGAGAGGACCAGTGCCTTCTATATCATCCCAGTTTGACTAGGAGCTGGGCTGTGAGAGCTACATGGAGAGGCTAGAGTTCTAGAGTCAAGTGGATCTGGATTCAAAGCCCATGCTCCATTTCCTAGCTATGAGACCAGAGGCAAGTCACTTAACGCCTCTGAGCCTCTCTTTTCTCATTCTGCTCAATGGGAGCTTCCCCTACTGAGATGCTGGAAGAATTTAGAGTGCAGTTGTCACAGGCAGGGTTTGGGGGAGCTAGGGAGGAGAGCCTACAGGAAGTCTTGGCTCAGCTGCTTACCCTCCGATCTCAGTTTCTTTTCATGCTTAGTTTTGTTTGTGAGAGTCTCACCTGCCTTGGATTCCAGTTCCTTGGGCCTCGCCCCAGAAGATGCCTGCCGACTGACACCATCCTTGACCCTTGAGGACACCTCTGGCATAACAGCAACCTGGGACTGGCCAGGAGATGGTCCCTCATCCAGGGCACGCCTGAAGGATCGGAACAGAGAGTAGGACCTTCGCCAAAGCAGCCCTGAGTCTTCTTTGGAGACCTGAGTCAAGGCCCGCTGGCTTGCCCGGGAGAAGGCACGCCTCAAGGTGCCCAGGCCTGGCCTCATGGTGTCATCATGATGGGCACTGGGTTCTTTGCTGCTATTTGTCCGCCGGGTGCTCTGAGCTGGGGTCTGTGGCTCCTCAGCCTCTTTGGGGCTTTGCAGCTCCAGCCCAGGAGTCATTGTCTGTGGCGATGGCATCTGGTCAGCAGGAGATGTGGGGGTGAGGAGGCGGGAAACCAGGAGGATGCCCAGTACCTAGCAGCAGGCATGGAAACCTGTGCCAGCTGTGTGGGGCCTGGCCAGACCCAGGTCTTGGTCAGAGAAGGCTTCCCGGAAGAGACTACACTCAGGCTATCAAAAAGGGAAGTGTCACTAGACAACATTCTTGGCCAGCACCTTCTATGTGCCAAGCTCAGCTGGGTTCTGAGATATAGAAGGCTACTTCCATCAGGAGCCTTTCTAAGACCAAGACAGGTCTCCCACAGGTGCCCACCCCTCACTCGGTCTCCCATGCCAGACCCTCCCCTTAGAACTGGAGGGCTAGTTGAACATGCAGGACCTCCCACCCACCCCACCCTGCCCACAGCTCACAACACCCAAGGACAGGGCTCAGCCACTACATCCAGGACTTCCCAGACTTTAGGTCCTAAAACCTAAATCCTCCAACCACCCCCTCAGTCCCTTACCCAACCTTCAGAGCCCTCAGCTCACCCTACTTCAGCCCAAAGGCCTGTTTCTGGTCAAAAAGGAGGACTGCTGCCTGCTGTCTGCTGGCCCTCTTCCTCAGGGGTCACCCTTCCGTGGGTGTCGTGGGTGTCAGTGTCGCAGAGCTCGAGGGAGGCAGTGTAGGGCCTGAGGGCACAGGCCAAGGCCAGCTTGCCGCTTATCAGGGCCATGCAGCCCACAGGGGAGGGGCCTCAGGTCTATATTTAACCAGGGGATGGGGGGTTCCCAATCCTGTTTCCCACCCATTGCATCTTCCCCTCTCCACCCGTCACCTCCACCACAGTGTGCTCCAGCCCCTCCCCCACAAGAGTGGGGAAGGGGTCCCAAGAGGATGAGGGTGCTAAATTGAGGCTGCCTCTGCCTCTCCAGGACCCATAGCACCCAGACCCCCGCTAGCCTCCGCCCACACCCCCTTCCAGCCTGAGTGAGCCTGGCTGTGTTTGCTTTTCTGGCTTTAGGCTAAGCCCGGCTTGGGAGAGAGGAGGGAAATTTCCCAGGACCTCCCACCCACCCCATTGTGCAAACTGGGCCATAGTAGGGGAGGGTATCAGGCCAGAGAGGTTTCACTTTACCCTTGGAGAAACTGGGACCAAAAGAAGGTCTGGACTTGCCAAAATCACAGACTACCCAGAGGCAGAGCCCCCAGCCCAATCACAGGGCTTCCCCCAGGTACCAACACAGAAGCTGGCCCCAGCTGAAGCCAGCACCTGAGTCTTGAGTGACACCAGGCAGGAATTGCTCTTCCCCAGGCCTCAGTTTGTCTGGGGTGGAATGACATTGTGATAGGCAGACCCTCACCCACTCCCCAGTAAGACATCTATCTGCAGGTCACCTGAAGCCTACCTTCCTCAAGGCTCCCAGAGGCAATAGAGCAGCTGGAAGGAGGCCCCGCTGAGGGAGAAACAAACCAGGGTGATTGATGGGGGCCTTATCGGCCCCACCCTGGCCACAGGTCATCATCCTCCTCTGGCGCCAGGGTTCAGGGACTATGTTGGATTCAGACCCAGCCGCATACAGCAGGGAGCCGTCCATCCTGGCCTCTACTCCCTCTGTCTCTATAGTGCACCTCAGCACCTGGCCTAGGGGCTGGCCCCCTGGCACAGCAAGGATAATGTGAAGATGATCTGGCCAGTGCTGCACCCACCCCTGTCCCAGGGAACATGGGGGGCAAGACCCTTCCTTGGATAGGGAAGGTTCATACTCAGTAAGTACCTTAGGTGTGTGCCCACCTAATACATAATAGCTTCCCATGTCAACAAAGATAGGGTGTCCTTTGCCCTGTTTCACAGATGAGGAACCTAAGGCTCAGCCAGAGGCAGGGTTGCCTCAGACCATACAGTTGAGAGGTGGGGGAGGGGAGGGCAGAAACTGGGGTCTGTGCCTGCAAGCACCAGGAAATCAGGGTTGCTGCCCAAAGAGCCCTTTCTCCTGGTCAAGGGACCCAAGGTGGTGGTGGGTCCCAGTGGGGTCAGACATGAAGGTGCTCTCCCAGGAAGCCAAGGGGTAAGGAGAGGCAACTGGAAAGTGAGTCTCTTAGAAGGTTACACAGGCAGAGGTGTATGGGGCTGCATTGTTCCACCACCTTGTCCTAAACCAGAGCTGTACTGAAGGGCCATCAAGGTCCAGAGATGGCCCCCCAGCCTCCAGCCACACCACCTTTCAACCTGCAGCCCCTAGCAGCTTCCCAAGACATTTTTTTTTTTTTTTGAGACAGAGTCTTAGTCTGTCACTCTGAGTAGAGTGCCTACCATGGCATCATAGCTCAAACTCTTGAGCTTGAGCAATCCTCTTGCCTCAGCATCTCAAGTAGCTGGAACCACAGGCACGTGCCCTCATGCCTGACTAGTTTTTCTATTGTTAGTAGAGATGGGGTCTCACTCTTGTTCAGGCTGGTCTCAAACTCCTGAGCTCAAGCAGTCCACCAGCCCTGACCTCCCACAATGTTGCAATTACAGGCATAAGCCACCATGCCCAGCTTCCCCAGACATTTGTGACCTTCCCAAAGCACACATCCAACTAAGTCATTCCCCTGCTGTAAACTCTTTCAGGGATCCCCACTGCCTGAGCCCCACAACCTGGCACTCAAAGTCCTCCCTATTTGGATTGATCTTTCTCCACTTTAACCTCCAGCTGGTGAATCAGGCTTCACCTCCGGGATTCAGGGATGGGTGATGTACACTCTGCTCACCCTTGCATGCCTCCTCTGAGTCCCCCTACATGGCCAGGCTCCCAGCTTCCCCTCAGCCTGCTCCCCCTCTTGCCCTTTGTCAACTTGCTCTCCAAATCTTACCTGAGTTTCTGGACCTAGGGTGCGGGTACCCCCACTTCCAAGGAGTCCTCAAACTGCATTGCATCCCCACCCTTACCACCTGTCAGTGGGCACCCCAGACTGTCCCTGTGGTGATGTAGCCCTCCTGCACTGGCCTAGGAGCCTCTGTCCATCTACCCATCCCTGTCACCCTAGACCACAAGATGGGTGAACACTCCAATGTAAAGGTCACCTCTCCTCCCCAGATGGTCTGGTCTAGGTGCTATGCTGATGCCTGCTGGGCTAAGACCTGCAGGCCTTTCCCACTCCCACCCCACTCCCAGCCCCCAACCTTGCCCTAACTTGCCCTTTCCCCTGAGCCTGCCTCCTCATATCCATGGGTACTCTCTCTGGCTCTCTTTCTCTGTTTCTCTGTCTCTATTGCCCTAAGTGTCCAGGGAGACTCTCTGTGCTGCAGCTCCATGGCTGAGGCTTAAAGCTGGCTGAGCTTCCAGGCCCTGGACACCCAGGTCTAGCCTAAGCCCTAGATCCCACTCTCTCCAGGTCAGGCTGGTACACTCATTGCAGGGCCAGCAGTAGAGTCAAGAATGCTACTCAGAAGACACAAGCACTGAGAACTCACACCTGGGCCATGCAGCTGTGACTGAGAATTCAATTCTAGATTTCTTCCCCCACCCTCCCCAGCCCCATCCCCAGCTTCTGCCCCCTTTTCCTCTAGACATTCCCTCCAGTAGCAGCTCCTTTTCCTCTGGGTTTCCTTTGGTGCTCACCCACTCCTCAGCCTCCCTATGCACCCTGGGACTCAGCTATCACTCCATTCTCCAAAGCTTAAAACCAGCTGCTGCAGACAGATGATTGCCTGTATCCTGGGCTATGCCCTGTACAGGCCTGTGCTCCCCTCTTTACCTTCCCACCTGCCACCCACCCTCACCTGATCACAGACTCCTAACTTCCCTCCTTCCCAGATCCCTTGTATGCCTTCACCTTGGAGCAGTCAGGAAAGTCTTGCCAAAACATAAACCTCCTCTGAAAGCTTTCCTTGCAATCTAGAAGTTTTTTCCTGAAAACAAGGAATAGGAGAAGGATGTGTGTTCTCACTATTATTCTCCAGCATTTGCCTGGAAGAACTAGTTAAGATGATAAGACAGGCACGGCACGGTGACTCATGCCTGTAATCCTAACACTCTGGGAGGCGGAGGCCAGTGGATTGCTTGAGCTCACAAGTTGACTACCAGCCCGAGCAAGAGTGAGACCCCGTCTCTAAAAATAACACAGTGTCATGGAGGGCATCTGTAGTCCCAGCTACTTGGGAGGCTGAAAAGGGAGGATCACGTGAGCCCAAGAGTTTGAGGTTGCTGTGAACTACAACGCCATGGCACACTATCCAGGGCGACAAAGTGAGACTCTCTCTCTCAAAACAAAAAAAAACAAGACAATAAGACAAGAAAAATAAACACAAGGTATAAATATAGGGAAAGAACAGATAAAACTATCATTATTCATAAGTGATATAATTGTCTGCTTAGAAAATTACTGAAGCTATTGAAAGAATTTAGCAAGTTTTGTGTGTTGCTTATGCAAATACAATCAATAGCTTTCTTATACCCCAAAAAAGCCTATTAGAAAAAAGACAAACATTTAAAAGGCTCCCCTTCATAGTAACAACAGAAGAAGTGCAGTTTCCTCCTTGGTTTGGCATTTAAGGCCCTTTTTAACCACTCCTCTGGCTTTATTCCCCACTTGTTTACCCACTTTTACTATTCAGTAGCACTCACCTCTCCTCCATACCTTTGCACTCTGCCTGCAGTGACCGAAGCCCTATCTCCTCAGCTGCCAACTCCTTCGAGGCTCAGCAGAAGTGGCTCCTCCTCCAAGAGGCCTTCCCTGATCAGCTGAGCCTCCAACTATGGTCAGCACCTCCTGCTCTGGGCCTGGTCCCGGTCCCAGCCCTGGGCACACCTGCTACTGTGACCGAGGGACAGTTACAGGCTCTGAGATGTCTCTGTCCCATAATC
This sequence comes from Perodicticus potto, assembly GCA_963574655.1. Lineage (NCBI taxonomy): Eukaryota > Metazoa > Chordata > Mammalia > Primates > Lorisidae > Perodicticus > Perodicticus potto. The sequence goes on along the minus strand of CAUYRH010033691.1, from coordinate 45,214 downwards.
AGGAGACCCCCAGGGTAGGGGATGAACAGGATCCAGCCTCCAGCAATGGCTAGTACATGTCAGGGACCCAAGAAAAGTAGATAAGTGAACCTAACATATGTATGTGAGCCCATGGTTATGGACAAACTTTGCATAAAAGTTTTGCACATCTGCATGTTGGCCTGAGTGTGTCTCCCTATATGTGTGTGACTCTGTTCTAGTAAGTGTGTGCCTCAGAGGGTCTAGGAGTGGTTGTTTCTACCTCTCCAATTGTGTCTGTGTCTGCATGCATGTCTTTATGTCTTGTGTGTCTGTCTATCTGTGCTTTCTGCACAGATGTTTATCTGCCTGTGTATTAGGGTGGGGGGTGTCTACTGTCATTTGAGCTGGTACTCTGGCCTAGTTGGCCTGGTCTCTGAGCTGAGGCCCTTGGCCTGGAAAGCCACTAGCACAACCGGAATAGTCCTCAGCCCCTTGACTATCAATCAGCCTATTGTCTACAGCATTCCTGGGCCCTCCTACTCCACCTGCCCTGAACATACCTGCTGAGCAAGCAGCCTCTGGGCCCAGCGGAAGAGGGCCACCTGAAGAAGCAGTCCAGCGGAGTCCTCAGAGCCTGGCCCAGGCCTTGGGACCTCCGGAGCAGCCTAAGCCAATGACCAACAGCTGGGACTTCCCAGCCATGGTCAGTGCCTGCCAGGCCCACCCAGCCCCACCCTCTGCCCCACCCTCTATCCTGACCCTGTACTTTCACTTTCAGAAAAGTTTCCATCCCCTGTTCATTCCAGATGCAATTACTCCAACCTTTGATTCATAGCAGCTCTGGGCTCAGGCTGAGGGTCAGGGACCACAGGGGCAAGGAGAGATGAGGAGGACAGCACCCAGGGTCTTGTGGCAATTGGGGTGGACACTGCCAGGGACTTCTCACAATATCCAGTACCTCATTCTATCAGAGGCAAGGGGTAGGCAGGCATTGGCCAGGGGGGACACTCAGCCCACAGTGCCTGAGCCCAGAAAGCACCTCTCCCTCCAAGGCAGAGGCTCCAGCACCAGGCAAGTCTGTCAAGTTCACCAGGAGACCCATGTACCCTGTACAGGGCTATAAGCCACAAGGAAACAATTTTGAACTGTAAGCCTTCCCTGAAGATGTCAGGAGCTGGAGAAAAAGAGAGGGGCCCTAAGGGACATGGGAGCACACTCAGAAGTGAGGAGAGATGGCATTCTGGGCAGGGGCAGTGCCATAGCAATTGTGTGGAAGTGGTGCCTGAATAAAGAATCAGGAACATTGGCCTGACCCACTCACAGTGGATCAGGTTGGAGACATTTGTGAGGAGGGTCACCAGGAATTCCCAGAAGAGACAGCTCCTGCCCCTTCACGGGAAATTCCACTCCAAGCGTCTTAGGAAAGAAACTCAGGGAAAGCCCAAGGAGAACAGATCCAGACCTGTCCCAACCTCAGCTGGGGCCACCAGTGTCTGAAGCCAGCAGGAGAAGACGAATGCAGAGGTGGTTTTTACTGTCCTAGGGCTGCCATCACATAATACCACAGACCAAATGGCTTCAATAATAGGTATTTATTTTTCTACAGGTCTGGAGCCCAGAAGCCTGAGATCAAGTTGCTGTCAGGGTTGGTTTCTTCTGGGGCCTCTTTCCTTTGTCTATAGATGGCCACCTTCTCCCTGTGTCTTCACATGGTCTTCCTTCTGTGTGTGTCCGTGTCCACATTTCCTCTTCATAGTGGATTAGGGTGCACCCTAATGAGCTCATTTTAACTTATTACTTCTTTAAAGACCTTATTTTTAAATAAGGTCACACCCTGAGGTACTCGTTGTTAGGACTTCAACATATGAATTTGGAGGAATACAATTTAGCCCATAGCAGAGTGAAAGGCATCTGAGATGCTGCAGCACTCCACTACCATCTGCAGAAAGGCCAAGTTATACCCAAAGATGCCTGCTCCTCCTCCAGGAAGCCTTCCAGTTACCACTTGAGTCCTTAGCCCCTAGCCCCGGGTTCCCTTTGTGAAATGGGGTCAGAAGAGTCCCAGTTCAAGCCCCAGCAGCACCCACCTGGCCAGTGGCTGCTCCTCCCACCTCAGTCTGGCCTGCCTGCCTCCTTTCCTATGGGTCCCCAACAGTTAGAGATAGGAGATGACAGAGAATAAGCATAATAAGAGACAGAGCTGAGGGCCCAAAGTGGCCGTGTAGGACTCAGTGACCTTTCCATGGCTACACAGCTGGCAAGAAAGGCCAGGACTGTGTCCCAGGTCTCTGGCTCTCAGGACTGAGTCTTCCCACAGGGCACATAAAGACTACTAGGTCTGACCCCCACACCCCCCAGCTCACAGGGCACATCAGGGTCCTGGGACTTCCAGTTATGGGTCACCTGCATTTAAGACACAGATGCCTGAAAAGCTGGTGGTACCCAGGGTCTGGGGGAACTGCTCCTGGTCTTCCCCACAGTTACCATCTGCACTTCATGCCATCCACACCTGTGCCCACTTTTCAGCATGAGGTTACAATGTTTCTTTTATTCTATTTCCATGTTTCCCCCCAACTTTCTCAGTAAAATCCCTTTGGAAAAGTCCCAGTCTTGTCTCAGAGGAGTTTGGGGCACAAGGGCGGCCTGAGGGCTCAGGAGAAGGGAGGGAAGGTGGGAGGGAAGGGGGAAGGGCCGTGGAGGAAGAGGCATACCAGGATATGAGCAAAGCACAGCCCAGCTCCAGGTGACCTCGGAGAAGTACATCTGTCTCTGAGCCTCAGTTTGTTCCTCCATAAAATGAGGTTGTTTTGGGGATCGAATGGGTTCACCTTGGCTGAGGATTTTGCTTCCAGGTCAGGAAAGGTAGGAAAGACCCTCATCACCAGATGCTCGCCAGACACCTTTCTCTCTTAGGAAGCCAGGCTGTCACACTCAGATGAGGTTGCCAGAGGCGGCAAATTCCACGTACACAGCTGCCAGGTCCAGGTGGAAGCCCAAAGTGAGAGCAGGAGGCCTGGGTTCCATTCTCTGCTCCTGGCTGGCTAGGGCGAGGGCGAGGGGGAGGGGGGGGATAGTTCTCGCTCTGAGCCCAAATCTCCCTAAGGCGAATATTGCAAAGCGCCCCTGGCGGTGATGTCGGATCTCTTCGCAGTGTCCCTATAGACACCAGGGGGAGCCCTATAGACATTCAGGTGGGCGTCCCCACCCCAATCCCGGTGGCAAGTGTTCCGGGACCTCTGGGGAGAGGGGCGGGACACCTGAGGGGCGGGGTTATTGAAGGGCGAGGCATCTAGGGCACCGCCCCCTGCCGTAATCCGCTACGCGTGCTCTGGGCAGTGTTGGGGTTGATCTGGGCGGACTGGAGGAGAGCAGACCTGTCCAGCCGGCTGAGTGGTGCCAGGTGGAGGGCTCTGTTCCGCCCGCGGTGGAGCCCTTCCTGGTCTGCCGTCCCATCTCTACTCAGGGGCACATTGGCGTCCTGGGACCTCCACCTTGGAGGTCACCTCCCGAGTTGCCCTGTGAGATGGCACGCTCCTTAGTGGTGTCGTGAGCGCACTGGCTTGGGTCTCAGAGCCCTGGGATTCTGTCCGAGCTGTCAACTGTGGGACCCTGGGCAAGTTGTGTTTGAATGGATGAAATAACCCTTGCCTCCGAGGGGGGTAGTGAGGATTAACTCCCCTTCGCCCACCCACAGCGTGAGGAAGGTGGGGGGCCTCACCCCACACCCCACGTGTCAGCTGTGGCAGCGCTTCCTGTAAAATGCCTTCTCACTTTCATCCCCGCCCCACCGCGTCCTAGCCTTTCCCTCCCTGACTCCCGGAAGACCTCACTACATGACCGCCTGGAGGAGAACAGCCCAACACCTCTGCTAAGCTGTAGAACAGGGGAGAGCCCACAGGTACATCCAGGTCCTATGTCCCAGGCCCAAGGGGCCTACAGGTTTAAAATTAAAGCAGGCGCCCAGACTGCCAGGCCAACTATTGCACCTCTCCTCCCACCTCTCCCACATTTGAGGGGTGAGCTATTTTTAGGTGGTAGGAAGGTTGGCGAAAGTGCCTTATATATCCTGGATGTTAGCAAGGCTTTCAGAAAAATGCTCTTTGTTGAGCTAACATTTATGGAGTACTCCCTCACAGCCCCCAGCCCTCCGCACACCTCTTTCTCAGGCAGGCTTCCTCAAGCTTCCTCAGGCCTGCTCAGGCAGGCCAAGGGCAGAGGCCAGGCTGGGGAGGAGGGCTGCACACCTGGGGAAGGGCCTGGAGCATAGTCAGGTTTCTGCCCTCATGCCAACCCCGACCACGTGGCAGGGATCCCCTTGAGCAATGAGATAGACCCCAGAGACAATGTCGATGGGCACCATGGAGGGAGGGGACCCTCATGTGAGGTTGGAGCTACCCAACCTCCCCTGGGGGCTCTGTGGCCAACTTGGTGACTTCCCAGCCTTAGGGATTCCTTCATAGGCCCAACCAACACTAGCCTTGGCCACATCACTTCTTTGTTTCTTCATCTATAAAAAGGGACTTTTTCAAGGATTTAAGAGGTCTGCAACCTGGAATAGGGCACCCCACCCCCAAAACCATCTTTGTGCAATGGGGAGGGGAGTAACAGGAGCGAATCCTGCCCTCAGGGTTCAGCTACTTGGAGGAGGCTGCTCCTGCCTCAGGCAGCCTTGGCTGAGGCCAAAGAGAGGGTCCATGGGTTGAGGAATCAATGTCATAGCCACTAGGCAGACCCACCTCTCAGCCCTGCCCTACCTACCACTCCCCACTCCCACCCCCAGTGCCAACACCCATATGGTCACCCACTTGGCACTCTTAGACTGGGTTCTGAACTAAGTCCCTTGCTCAGAAGACCACTGGCCAAACCAAAATTGTCCTCAGGCCCTTGAGTCCCCACTGGCCACTGTGCCTTTATTTCTGCCTCAAACTACTAAGCGGAAGGGAGGTTTGGGGTAGATGATCCAGACCTGGGCCATGAACGGGAAAGGACAGGGCTGTGGTTCTGGTCAGAACCAGTGACATAGGAAGCAGCTTCTGGCTCTGCCTCCTGGGTATCCAAGCAGGCTAGGCCCTTTCTTTGCATCAGCCCCACCATTCTGGGGCTGAGGCTCTTTTATCAGAGAGCAGAGGCTGGTCACGTCCTTGTCCTCTCACTGGGCTGGGAGTGGTTGGTCCTCAGGGTTGGCACACTCATAGCCCGCATCATCTGCAGCCTTCTCTGGTGCTCCCAGGAGACTCAAGCAAGGGGCTGCAAAAACATAAAGGGGTCCATCTGAGCCTTTGGCAGGCACAGGGCTGGGGTGGGCCAAAGCATCCTCCTGAGAGATGAGAAGGAGCAGAGGTGCTGCTCTAGAGAGAGAGTGTGAGGCTGGGTTCTAGGGGCAGGAGTTCCTCCCCACACCATACTAAAGGGCATGGCTCAGTGAAGGGTAGTCCAGGGCAGACCCAGGGACTTCCCCAGAGCCCAAGTCCTAGTGATTACTCAAGGAATGGTCCTCTGTTCTGCCCTGTGCAGAAACTGACAAGCGGTTGAGGGGTCTTTGGACAGAAATGGAGGTTATGGGAAGAGGCAGACCCCTTCTGGGCCCAAGCTGCAGAGGAGTGCTGGCCAGTGAGGCTACTGCCTTGGGGGCTGAGGACTGGGGATGGGGAGAGAGAAAGCAGGGTGCTGAGTAGCCTCTGCTGTGGTTAAACTCATTTCCTAACCAGGGGATAGACTCCCCAGCAGTTCTCAGGAGACAATAAAACCTTCCAGGGTGTAGTTCATGCCCCTTTCCCATCGTGCCCATCAAAGTCTTCAGAGTTCCCCTGCCCCGACCTGCTGTTTCTCCTTATCTCAGGCCTGGCCTGTCTCCTGCCCCCATGATCCTCCTCACAGAAACTTCAGCCTTTAAACAGGGCACCTTCTACCTGGACAGGAGCTGCCACTGCTTAGCCCATCCCCACACCATGTGCACTTGTGCCCTTACCCCTCCAGGCCCTAGTGGGCAATGCATACTGGGAGGGAGCCCTGGATGAGGAGGGGCAAGAACACACAGCCATTCATTCCATAGGCAGTCACTGACCCCTCCCTGTGCCAGGCCTGAGAACACAAGAACAGATGAGGGACCCGTGTATAGGTGGGAAGGAGGATGGTGACAGAGAGGGGGTCAAGGCCAGGCAGCACCTAGACACCAGGCAGAGGTTCAAAGGTGCCTGATGGGTGGGGTGAGGGTAGCCTGGAAAGATCAATGGCTCTGTCTGCCAGAGTGACAAGAAGAAGGCACTGCTTCTGGCCCTGGCCGCCCCCTTCTCTCAGCACCCCCACAGGCAGCAGCCTGACTGGGAGCACCCCTCCTCTGGGCACCTTCCAGGGACCAGCACAGCTCCCTACACTCCACAGCACCTGCCTCCACTGGGCTCCACCACAATGGAAGACAGCCGCTGGCCCAGCCGAGGGCCCTTCCCCTGGGTGCCCACTGAAGCCTGCTGGAAGGATGGACAGGAGTCAAAGCAATGCCAGGCCCAAGGTCTCAACTCCCTCCCATTCTTATCTTGTACCCACCCCACTAGGAGGGTCAGGAACCCTCCCTGGGATGAGCACATGTGTATTTGTCCATATATCCCCATCTGAAGAAGGGTCCTGGCCTTTCCCCCATCCCCCCACTACAAGAGGGTTATTCGGGCCCTGGGGTCATCCTTGTCCCTGGGGGCACCATAGAACCCACCTGGGCTCAGCCCCCATGAATCCATTTCACCTATGGAGCCTAAGGCTGGAGAGGCCAAGGTCATACCAAGAGTGAGCTTAGGGCTTCTGTGTACCCTCTGCTTCCTCCTATATCTGGAGTCCCTGCTTAGCCTCTTCCTGGGGTCTTCCCTGCAGGGGCCCCGCCCTCCTCCCTCTGGCTCTGCAGAGCTGATAAGGTGTTACCATGGCAACCTGAGCTGGGCTCTGGGCTTGCTCCGCTCATTGTTCAATGGCCACAGGAGTGTGCGTAGGCTGTCTCCCCAATCCCCCAGGTGCCCTCAGCATCTCTGCCTCCCATTCCAGGCCTTGGAGATACAGTGCTGCTCCATTCTTAGTAGCCCTCCATTCTCAGTAGCCCTAATTTGCCTACACCATCCCACCTCCATGTTTTGCTTGGGCAGATCCCCTTCCTTGAGCTCCCTGCCTGCCTCCCATCTCTATTACCTAGAAGGATGGCTGCTTGTCCATCTCCCCCCAAGGGTACAAGTGCCTCAAGGAAGGGCAGATGTGCACAGCACACAGGACTTTGCTAAATGGCCCTTGGACTACCAAGGCAGAAACCCCTGAACAGTGTTGTTTCAAAGAATGTCTCTGAGCTGCACCCCAGGCTGTGTTTTAACCAAGAGCTGCAGGTGACACTGAGTATGATAATGGGTGTCATTGGACTGGGACATCTGTGGGATGAAGGAACACATGGGCCTCAGACACTAGCAGAGCAGGAGCCCCAGCCCTGCCCCCAAGACTGGACCCTCTGGAAGTCCAGGGCCACATCCTGGCACTGCCAGTCCAGGGCTTCTTTCCCCATCCCAGAACATGTTATTCTCTTACCTGCCCCCAACCAAGTGCCTTCTCTATCCAAAGTGTGCCCACAGGATGAGGCAGGTCAGGCCAGCAGAGCTTGGCATTCTGAGGCCTAGCACTCATGTCATCCACCTACCAGCAAGACTGTGTCTGCAACCACAGGCTCTAGACTGGCCCCAGTGTGACCCTAAGCTGGTCCACCCTCTCTGACCCCACTCCTCCCCAAAAATGAGAATAGCCCAATGGGGCAGGTAGGGAGCAAGAACTGAAGCTGAAGGGTCCAGTGCCAGCAGGCATGCAGGCACATCTGTGGCTGCTGCCACCTACACCTCCTCTGGCTCCCAGGTGCTGCAGGCATAACCCCCTGGAGGCATTACTCATGCCCAGAGTATAGCATCCCTAGCCAGGACCCAGCTGAATGAAGACTCCAAACCCTCCCCTCCCCCCAGGGGCTCTTAGAACTCAGAACATAAAGGCTGCAACCCTTGTGTAGGGACCTCGATTTTTAGCTTCATTGACTATCCCCCCCAAAACTGGAAATCAGGGAGCAGGAAACCCTGGCATTGCCTCATCCCAGCAGAGAGTGAAGTATGATTTAGGGAACAACCTCTGGGGTTCCCAGGTCAGGAGGATAATAAACAAGCCATGACAGCTTGCCTTCAATTGATTTGTCCATTAGACTTTTATAAAAGAGCAGGTGGGTAAAGTAAGGCCACTGGTAAGATGATACCTGCCCCAAGTCATAGGCCAGGGTTTAAACCTGACTTCTTCCTGGCCCCCCAGGGCCCGAATCGCATACCTCCCCTGCAGGACCTCTGGTGCCCTCAGCAGGGCTTGACTCTGACTAGGTAGGCTGGGAGGTGTTCACGCTGCTACCGCTGCTGGGCTGCACAGGGACAGGGAACAAAAATGAGGAATCTGCAGCAGGCTGGATGCTCGGTCTCACCTACCTCCCAGCGCCTTGAGGCTCCTCAGCCCACCCTACCCTACCCCACCTGGGCCTAGCACCCATGGCTCCAGCTAGACCACTATCATGGCTGTTCTCTGCCAAGGCCACCACCAGAAGAGGAACTGAACAGTCATCACACACTGTGTCAGGGCTACAGAGAAGAAGCTGACCCAGCCTTGAGCCTCAGGAAGGCTTTCTGGAAGAAGGTCAACCAATCTGAGGCCTAAGCGATGAGCAGGAGGTAGCCAGGCCAGCTCGGAGCAGAGAGGTGTGTTCTGAGGCAGGGAACAGCACAGAGGGTCCAAGGAAACCAAACAGGTTTCTGAGACCAGAGGCTGGATGCAGCATGGACCAAGTATGAGTCAGTAAAGAGGCCAAAGTGCCCAGTTCCTACCCAAGACCACACACCCAGGGCCAGGCCTTCAGCACCCACAGCTGAAGGGAAACTGACATTCTGCCTGGACCAGGCCAGGCCCCTCAGCCCAGGCACAGGGGTGAGGGAGCCTAGCCAAAGCTCTTATAGCAAGGATTCTGGAAAGAGAATCCCTGCCAGGAATCATAGGCACCAGCCTTGGACTCACCACTTGCACTCAGCCAGATAGGCCCTTGGACCATGTCTAAGCCAGAGACTGGAATGGGAGTGGGATCTCACAGGTAGAGATTTAACTTCAGTGGCTGACAGCCAGCAGGAGCCATAGGCAAGAGGCAGGGGTCCTGGAGTGGGTCTGGGAAGGGAGAGGATCAGTGATAGCAGGATGGAATGCCTGTGGCAACCAGTAGAGGTGGGGGAGGGTAACCTTGTGGGCAGCAGGCAAAGGGAGAAGGGCCTCTATTCTAGAAACTAAGGTTTCTTTCACCAAACACCCAGCTCAGGTAAGCTCAGGTCCTTCCAAGGCCCAGGGGAAGTAGGGAGTGGGGATCTCCAGGCAATAGGCAGCCACGCCATACCTGCTTGTGCCTCCACCGAATCCCAAAGCCCATGAAATGCCCAGGCAACCCATTACTCCCTGGGCTGCCTCCTCAATCAGTCCATTCCTGGGACCTCATCTCAGGACACAGAATTTAGGCTAGAGCTCAGGGCTGCCAGGACAGAGCTAGAGAGAGTAGACTCAGAGACCCAGACAGAAATGGCAAAGAGGCAGAGGGGGTGGTAGGAGAAAGAAACACTAGCCACATACACAGCCAGAGCTGAAGACGGAGAGAGTCCTAGAGAGAAGACGGAAACAGACCCAGAGATGACACAGAGCATGAAGGGAGAGAAATGAGGATAGAGCTAGATGATAGCGCTGTCACCTTAGCAAGCCAATAGGGCAGGCAGGGAGCGAGAGCTGAAGGTGAAGGGTCCAGTGCCAGCAGGGGCACAGGCACATCTGTGGCTGCTGCCACCCACACCTCCTTTGGCTCCCAGGTGCTGCAGGCATGACCCCCTGGAGGCATTACTCACACCCAGAGCACGGAATCCCCAGCCAGGACCCAGCTGAATGAGGACCCCAAACCCTCCCCTCCCCTCAGGGGCTCTTATTCAAAACTCCCCCGTTCCCCTCCTTTTCTCCGGTATACCTGCACCTGCCCCCCAGGGCGCACCAAGGGACTCTCGGTCCGACCGGGCAAGGGTGGGGAGCGGGTGACCCTGCGCCTCACCCACACTCACCTGCCCGCACTGGACCTGGCGCCAGGCTGCCTCGATCGCTGGTGTTGTACTCGCCAGCTGGAGCCTGCCCTGCACTCCCACCCCTACACCCGCCTGGCCTCTGCTTCACACTCACACCCTCTGCTGTGGCTGCCTGTTGCATCTGCCTTCCCAGCGCCAGCCCAAGGGAGGACCAGGGCTTATCTTCCCTTGACAATACCTCAGCCCCAAGGACCTGACCCTGGCGACTTGAGACCCTGAACCTCAAGGTTGGCGCTTGGGAATTCTGGATGTAGAATTCAGTGGGGCTAAGTACATAGTAAGAGGACTCCTTCCAATTGGGATGACAAAAGGTAGGCAGAAAAGGATATGGGAAACCCCAAATTGGGATGGGCCCCCTAAAGGGTGGTCACCCCATAACCTACTTCCCATTTCATCCCTAGTCCCATTCCCAAAAAAGGAGCAAAACATCTCTAAGACAATCTGCCTCATTCAGTCCCATTTGAGGCCAAGGTGCATGTTCTCTGACTTACAGAGTCAACCTCCCACCACAAGGTATCCACCATCAATTATCCAACACCCAACTGCCCCATCTACCATCAGCATGGATTTGTCTATCTTCTACCACCCAACCACCATCTGCTGTCAGTGACTCAGCATCCATCCCATCCAAAATCCACTACCTACCTTTTACCATTCAACCACTGTTCAGCATCCAACATCCTTTAACCATGCATCCACAGTCACATTCCACTATCCACCATGCATACATCCATTCACCACCTGCACCTCTCATTTACTAAGCATTCAGTATACTACAAAAACATCCATTTGGGTGGCACCTGTGGCTCAAAGGAGTAGGGCACTGGCCCCATACGCCAGGGAGGTGGCGGGTTCAAACTCAGCCCCGGCCAAAACTGCAAAAAAAAATCCGTTAGCCTGACATTCATTCGCCATTCATTCATCCACTCTATCCATCCATCACTCACTATGTAACAGCTTTCCATCAAATACTTAACAACTTATCTACTCATCTGCCATTCATATATCTATCTATTAGATTTCTAATTGTCAATCACCAATCTCTCATCTGTTTACTATCCATTTATACTGACTTGTCCATTAGCCTATATCCCATCAGCCACAATTCATCCATCTATAATTCAGTCATTAGTCATTCACCAACCACCATCCACTCATATTTCTATGAACTACAACCCTCCATCTATCCATCCATCCACCTACCATCTCTTATCCCTATTTACCACATATCTGTCTATTCATTGTCTATCTCACAATATCTTTTATCCATCCAGCCATAATTCACTATTTTTTTTCTTAGACAGAGTCTCAAGCTATTGCCCTGGGTAGAGTGCCATGGCATCATAGCTCACAGCAACCTCCAACTCCTGGGCTCAAGTGATTCTTCTGCATCTGCCTCCCAAGTAGCTGGGACTACAGGCACCCACCACAACGGCTGGCTATTTTTTGTTGTTATTGTTGTTGTTGCAGCCATCGTTGTTGTTTGGCGGACCTGGGCTGGATTCGAACCTGCCAGCTCAGATGTATGTGGCTGGTGCCTTAGCGGCTTGAGCCACAGGCACTGAACCATAATTCACTATTCATCCCCAATCCATCCAAGTACTAACTATCTCATCCATCCATATTAATCCATTCTAGAAAAACTTACTGCCTTTTATGTGCCAAACATTGTTGTAGATGCTGGCAACAGGGAGACAGGAGTGAGCATTCATCCACCATTATCCATCTGCCATCACAATCTACCCACCATCCATCCATTCGCTATTTGTGCATCATCCTGTATCCATTATTCTCTACCCATTTAATGCCCTTCTTCATTCATCATCCATTTACTACTCACTTGCTATCTATCCACTTCCTCCATCTATACATTAAACCACCTGCTTACCTACTCCACTCACCACCTCTCATCCATTTATCATCTCTCCATGGACCTGTCCACCATTTACCTTTTAAGCATCAGTTTTCCAAAATGTCGCCTCCTTCTATTTAACCTTCATCCATCTAATCACCACCTACTAACAAGAATCCATCATTTGTTATCTATCCACCATCTATTCACCTTCTACCTATACTTTCACAGAACATAACCCATTATTCATCCAGCCAGTAACTATTCATTTATTTGCCATTTATTCTACATCCATGCACCATAAAGCAACTATTTACTTACATACCACTTATGATTCACCCATTAATCATATATCCTTTAACATTTCCCTACCATTTGGTCAAACCATTGCTATTTACTGATGATACAATTTTATACCTAGAAAACCCCAAGGATTCAACTGTAAGATTCCTGGAATCGATAAAGAAATACAGCAACATCTCACATTATAAAATCCATGTATACAAATAAGTAGCCTTCATATATGCTAACAGCTATCAAACCAAAGACAAAATACCCTTCACAGTAGTATCAAAAATAATGAAACACCTCAAAATATATTTAACAAAGGATATGAAGGATCTCTACAGAGAGAACTATGGCACACTGAGAAAAGAAATTGCAGTGGATGTTAACAGATGGCAGAACATACCATGTTTATGGCTTCAAAGAATCAACAATGTTAAAATGTCTATATTACCCAAATCAATCTACAAATGTAATGTAATACCCATTAAAATACCAATGTCATACTTTAAAGATCTTGAAAAAATAGCTCTCCATTTCATGTAGAACCAGAAAAAAACCTGAATAGCCAATTCAATTCTATGAATTAAAAGCTAATCTAAAGGCATCAGTTTACCAGACTTCAGGCTATACTATAAGTCTATAGTGATCAAAATAACATGGCATTAGCATAAAAACATAGACATAGATCTATGGAACAGAATAGAGAATCTACAGACAAAACCAGCCTTGTATGGCCATCTGATCTTTGAAAAAGCAAACAAAAGCACATACTGGGGAAAAGAATCCCTATTTAATAAATGATGCTGGGAGAACTTGTTAGCCATATGTAAAAGGCTGAAATTGTACCCACATCTCTCATCACTTACAAAAATTAACTCATGATGGATAAAAGATTTAAATCTACGGCATCAAACTACAAAAACTCTAGAAGAAAGTATAAGGGAAACTCTTGATCTTATTGACCTAAGGGAAGGATTTATGAAGACCCCACTGGCAATTGCAACAACAACAAAAAATTAATAAATGGGACCTGATCAAGCCAAAAACTTTGGCACTACTAATGACACAATCAACAAACCAAAGAGACAACCTTCAGAATGGGAGAAGATATTTGCATCCAACAAAAAGCTAATAACCAGAATTTATAAATAACTCAAGCAAATCACCAAGAAAAGAGGAAAAAAAATATTAAAAATTGGTGAAGAGACATGAACAGAAATTTTTCTCATGATGACCAATGAATGGCCAACAAACACCTGAAGAAATGTTCAGCATACCTAATCATCACAGAAGTGCAAATCAAAACCACTTTAAGAGATCACCTAACTCTGGTGAGAATTGCCCACATCACCAGGTCCCAAAGCAACAAATGTTGGCATGGGTGTGAAGAGAAGAGAACACTCATGCGCTGCTGATGGGACTGCAAACTAGTATATCCTCTCTGGAAAGAAGTATGAAGAATTTCTGAAGAACTGAATGTAGACCTTCCACTTCATCCTTGCAATCCCATTACTAGGTATCTACCCAAAAGGAAAAAAAGACATTTTACCATAAAGACATTTGTGCTCAAATCTTTATAGCAGCACAATTCACAGTTGCAAAGATGTGGAAACAACCCAGGTGTCTTTCAACGCATGACTGGATTAATCAACTGTGGTATATGTAAACCATAGAGTACTACTCAGCCATAAAATAGATGGAGATTTCACATCTTTTGTAACAACATGGATGGATTTGGAGAACAGAAGTATCAGAAGAATGAAAAAACAAACATCATATGTGCTCAGTAATTAATTAGAAACAGTAGATTAACAATGACATTCTCACATGAGAGAAAAACTTAATTAAATTCAAGTAGGGATTATAGGGGAAAGGGGTCAGTTAAATTCCCACCCAACAAGGATGTTGCACAGGTATATTGCACACTTCCTGAGTGAAGGGCACAAGTACTACCTGGACTTTAACCTTACTAAAATAAACTATATAACCTAATCATATATACCCCTATGTTAATATGAAAAAAATAAAACCAGAACCATTTCCCTACCAACTACTTCTCCATTCTCTATGAATGGAGTTATTGCTATCATCTACTTAACTATTTATCCACCATCTACTATCTGTCTCTACTTCGATGTTTCATCCACACACTGAACATTCACCATCCACTACCTATTACCTGAAATTTATATCCACTATCTATAGATTTATTCAATATCCATCAATCCATCAATTCATCATCCATATCCATCCATTTCCATGTATCAAACTATTTATCTATTCATCATTACTTAATCAACCACCACTACGAAAATACATCTACCATCCTCCACCTTCCATCCATTTACCATCCAGCACCATTCTTCTACCATGCTTCCAGAACCTCTCCCACCATTATCCATGTATTTCTCTGTCCCCACATAGTCAGTCTACCATGGTTTCCAGCACATTATTCACTTACCCATCTAGTCATTCATCCCCCACCAATATCCAATGACCTAGTAATTTACCCATCCTTCTCTCTTCCATGTGTTCCTCTATGATCCTGGGAGATATTCCTATATTATCCATACACATAAAAATCATAAACATTTTCACTTCCATCACTCCACTACCCATCCCCATCATCCACTCATATACTCAATAACGTCTCATCATTGTTTTACCCATTCATTCATAAGTTAAACATTTATTTATCAATAAATATAATATTAAGCATTTATTACTCAGTGCCAGTGCTGGATTCTGGGATCATTGAGATGAATGAGACCCAATTCATGGCCTGATTGTTCAAAAGGGGAAAACAAGTCAGACAGAGAAGTGTCAATATAAAAATGTGTATTGTATTGAAATTTCTGTGCCTGTACATCCTGGACATGGGATGGATGGAGCTCTGTGCGTAATTTCCTCTGGAAGATGATGGGGGAGGAGGCATCACAGCAGGGGCAGCAGGGGCCTGATTTGGGCATTTCATTGTGGCTACAATGGGAAACCTATGGATGGAGAATGAGGTAAGACTGGAAAAAGAAAGTTACAGAGATTATGCAAGGCTGGGCATAGATTGGTCCCAGATGTGGGGGCAGCTGATGTGGGAGCAGTAAGAAGCTCTGGGTAGGTTTTAGGACCCCACTCAGCTAAGTTCTGGGAAAGGACCACCTCCCATCCATACACATTTATTTCTCTACACAAAAGAAAGAGACCAGAAGGACATAGGGTTGCCTTAGGTTCAGACACCTGGCATCCTGGTCACTGTGGCTACAACTATACCATCTGGACCCCAGACACTCTAGTGTCAGCAAAGTCAGCACTGGCATGCTCCCCTTCTGTGACCCTATTCTCAAAAAGCCATCCACCTCCTTGCTGCTTTTAGGAATTGCTTTCCCTACTTGTTAATGGAGGTGATAACTGTCACCTAAGGTGCTAGTTGTCATGTAAGGTGTTAGTTGACAGGCGCCTCACAGCTGCTGGGGGTCACTCCTAATAATGCTCTCAGGAAGTGCTCAAGGCCCTTGAGGAACCGAAGGGAGCATTTTAAAGACAGATCGAGCCCAAACCTAAGCATCTGGGCCCTTCTTTACCTCTAGCCTCTGATTCTGCTTTGGCCCCTCCCTACTTCCCACAGCAAGAGCCTTTCTCTCCAGGAGACAGGCAGATCTGGAGGCAGGAGCTGTGTCCTGGCTACATCAGCCTTTGCTGTGTCCTAGGGATCTCCTGCCCCTCTCTGGGCCTCCCTGTCCCTACCAATGCAGTAAGGGGATGGAGAGGACTAAATGAAGGGTAAAGACCAATGATTTCTGACATCCTCTGGCCATGCCGAGGCTGTAGCTACCCTCTTCCCAGCCCCATGCCTCCCAAACACACCTTCCAAAGCTTGACTGGGGGTGAGAGTAGCATCTGTATTGGTGGGGCTGGTCTGAGTTGATGGGGCTGCTTGGGCATGGGGCCCGCAAGCCTGGCTCTGGGCCAGTAAGGTTGACTCTTGGCTCCTTCTTGTGTCCATCTTGGCACAAAACACCCCAGACTCCATGGGAGATAACAAGGACAAAGCACAGTGAAAATATAGCATCTGGATTAAGTGTTTAATTTGCATGTCTTTACAACCTTTAATGTTTTGGAGGTTGACAAGAGCACCATGGTCTTATATTTTGTCCTCACATTCTGATCTCTGCAAAGAGGCAAGTCCAGAACTGATCCTTCTGCCCTTGGTGGGCTAGGTAGGCAGAGAGTCCTAAGGTAATGGCCCCAGGGGAGGAGTGGAGAGGATGGACTGACCATGAGGGAAGGTGGAGATCTGATTTGAGCAAGCCTACATCCCCTTCTACTGACTGTCTCACCCCACTAGAATGTCCCTGGGCAGAGATTTTCAAGTGTCTTGCTCCAACATTAAGTCCCCAGTCCCTAAATATTGATTGACTACCAGAAATTTCTGGACAGTTCTCTCCAGATGTACATAATCAGGCTTCATAGTTTTAAAAATGCCATAATGAAAGAATCACGGTGGCAGCACCAGGGAGTGGGGGAGCCGTACGCAGAGCAGGGAACTGTTCCCAGGGTCCAGGGGACCCTGAGAGCTGCTGGCTGGGCCATCAGCCCCCACCACAGCCTACCTGGAGGCCTGAGACGTGCCCCGCTTGCACTGCGCCTCGGGACAAGTTGGGGAGGGACAAATCCCACCAGCAGCCACACCTGGAGATGGGGAGACCTGTCCCCCCAGTGAGGGTAGAGTGGGGAGAGGAGAAGGAACGGGGCCTCTTTCCCAGGCTCGAACCTCCCTCAACCCCTGCTCTGCACCAGCCTCAGTAATGAGCCTGACTGGAGGACCGAGTTGAATGGGGGACCTGACGCAGGGTGTCAGCTGGCGTGGAAAGGTTGATTGGAGGCTCCTGGAGCCCAGGGCTCCAGTAGACGACGGGAAACAGAGATTGGTTCTACCACCTCCTAGCGACCTGGGAGCCCAAGTCCCTAGGACTGCAGCGACTGCTAGCGGCAAAACCGAGGAAGGGGGCCGCAGTGGCCACACCTACTCCCCGCCACCAGTTCTACACCCGCACAGCCTGAGAAAGTGAGGCTCAGGGAGAATCCGAGGTAAAGCCAGACAGGAGGCTCGGCGCCCGTGGCTCAAGGGGCTAAGGCGCCAGCCACGTACACCTGAGCTGGCAGGTTCGAATCCAACCTGGGCCCGCCAAACAACAATGACGGCTGCAACCAAAAAATGGCCGGGCGTTGTGGGGGGGCGCCTGTAGTCCCACCTGCTTGGGAGGCGGAGGCGAGAGACTCGCTTGAGCCCAAGAATTGGAGGTTGCTGTGAGCTATGATGCCACAGTGCTCTATCCAGGGTGACAGCTTGAGGCTCTGTCTCAAAAAAAAAAAAAAAAAAGCCAGACAGGATCCAGGACCCAGCGCCTTGCGGCGGTGCTGACACCATGATCACTCGTGAAGGGGACGTCTGCCCGCCCCCTCTTTGCACAGATGGGGAAGTCGAGTCCTGGGCTATCGTGGCTTCCTGCGCAGGGAGCTCAACCCAGGGAGAGAGGAAGGGGAGGTACAGGGTTCAGCAGGGCTGTGTCGGGGTGGGGGGACTAGGAGCGCCAACCCCTGATGTCTGGGGGAGGAAGTGGGAGAGGTGGCCAGGTGACTGGGACCGCATATGCAAGAGTCCAGAATCTGCTAGCATGTGGCTGCTGCTGGGACCCAAAGCCGGTCCCACTGCAGAGTTGACCCAGGCAGCTGGGGAGGAAGGGAGCCTTCCAAAGTCACGCCCGCTTATGTCACCCCGGGCTGAGGTCATTCCGCCAGTCCCCAGCTGGCGGAGCGATCTGCACCCAAGCCCCATCCACTACTCGGGACAGCGCCTGTCGCCTGCCCTTCTCGCCACCGCTCCCACCCCAACCCGTCCCGCTGGGCGCTTAGGGAGAAGGCGGCCTGGAGGGCGGGGCTCCATGATTTTAATTTCCAGAGCCTTTCAGGACTTATCCACTGCCTTAGGAGATGGCCCTGCTGGGGAGCCTCAAAGACACCCCAAGTCCTGCCTCCTGTAGCCACTCCACCGCCACCCCACTTAAAGAGGCAGATCTTAACGCCAGAAACGGGAGAAACCCTTCTTCAGGCCTTGTTGGTAAATGAGCAGTGATTGCCAAGAGTAGGTAGATTTAAAATATGCACCTCTTTATGTATCTATGTTTGCATAGTGTGGATATATTTGGAAGGCTACACCTTCTAGCTGACCTTACATAGCACTTCTGTGTGGTAGGCACTGTCCAGGCGCTTTGCTTATCGCCAGATCATTTCGTTTAATCGCTGTGCAGATGTACATATCCCACTTTACAGAGGAAGAAACCAAGGGCAGAGAGGCTGCGGAGGGACAGAGTGAGTGGGAGACAATCCCTGGGCTGTGTCGCTGCTCTGGGCACAAGGTGCCAGCAGGTGGGAAAGATGCACTTTGCTTGAACCACACTGGGTCTCAGAGAGGGGAAGTGGCTGGTCCCAGATCACAACTGGAAGAGCCCAAAGCTGCGTTAGGGTGCCAGCTGCCCGCTGGGAGTCCTGGCATCTCCCCTTTGCTCCTGCATCAGGGGCACAGAGCACCTGTGGGCAGGTGGAGTGTAGCTGGGCCCACAAATGACAGAGAAACTGACCATACCGTGGGCAGCCTCCCATGGAACCAACTTTCCATAGGAGGGGACTCTGAATCTCTTGTGCTCAGGGGCAAAGCTGTGACAGCCCTTCCCAGCCTTCACCCCACTTGCCAGTGGGTGCAGGGCAGGGTTCAAGGCCAGGTCAGCGTTGGTCCCATGCATCATGGCTAAAGGGTAGAGCCTGGCACCCTGAGTCCTGCCTGACCTCTGTTGCTAGGGAGCAGCCAGGGAGAACAAAACCAGAGGCTTGACTACCTGAGTGTGCTCTGTCCCGGCCTGGGCACTCATCCCCACAGCAGATGCCCCCAGCAGCCCAGTTCTCCCTACCTCCCACCCACCCTGCCCTCTCCAATCCTCTCACTGGTCTTTGGGCTGTGCAGAGCAACACATCCTCCCAGCATCCACTTACCAAATGAAGTGAGACATCCGTGGCAAACACTGGCCCTAGGGGTGTGCACCCCAGGCCAGATGGGGGGATGTGAAGGTGGAAAAAGGCCTCAGGAAAGGGGTGGCCCAGGCACCAGCTGCAACACTCAGACCCCAGAGCCCTGCAGAGTGCAGAAGGGCCACTACCAGGGAGAGGTCTTATCCTCTGAGCACCTGTTGGGGGTGCAGGGGTGGAGGGGAGGTTAGGCCCATGATGACAGTAATATTAATAGTGATGAAGGCTGGAGTGTGGAGTGTCTAGTGCTCCCACCTGGTGCCTTATCTCACATGATCTTCACAGCCTATAAAGCAGAGCTG
This sequence comes from Perodicticus potto, assembly GCA_963574655.1. Taxonomy (NCBI): domain Eukaryota; kingdom Metazoa; phylum Chordata; class Mammalia; order Primates; family Lorisidae; genus Perodicticus; species Perodicticus potto. The sequence continues at coordinate 25,586 of CAUYRH010033691.1, read as the reverse complement.
TTATTCCACCCATTTAGCAAATGAGAAATAATCTGCTAATGGGTGTGTAATCCTGTATCCAGGCTCAGGTAGGTGAATTAGTGGACTAGTGGCCCCAGCATCATACTAGATGTCACCATGAAGGTCCCCATCCTTCTTCCATTTTTACTCTACCCTAACCAGGAGAGGAGGGCAGGCTGGGGAGTAGAAGGGAGGTGAGTGCCCATCCTTGCCAAGAGCAGAGGCCCTGGAGTGTGTCAGTCTTGAGTCACAGTGGCAGTTCTCGATATTGAGCATGTAGCAAGATCACTTGGTGGCCCCAGCCCCAAGGTTCTGTGAGGTGGGCCTGGGGTGCTTCTCTCACTAGTTTCCAGGGGCTGCTGTCGTCTGGAGATGACATGTCAAGAACCACAAGGTGGAAGGGGTGGCCAAGGGGACAGGAGTATCCTCAGTCTGCCCCTCCAAACTCCCTCTGTCCACACCCCAGACTGGACATGCCAGCCTTGCAGCCTGTGGGGGCATCTCTGTGCTCAGGGGCAATACCAAGGCCTCTGCCAACCATACAGGCTTAGATGAAGTCCTGGCACTTCTCAAGACTCACTGTGTGCCCCTGGATGAGTGTCTTGCCCATTGCGAGCCTTAGTTTCCGCAGTGTGGAGGCCAACATGTATATACAGATACTGAAGAGGTTGTGAGGAAAGTTGCTGGGGTCAGAATTCCTTAGGGGGTCTTTCTCCTCAGGGACTAGGACATGAACCCCCTTTGGAGGGAGACATCCTGTGCTTTGAGGAAAAGCAGGATAGTGTGGTGGGCCACGCTGGCTGGGCTGAAAGCCAGGCCCTGCCATTTGCCAGCAGTTACTTCACCTCTCCAAGCTTCAGTTTGCTCTTCTGTAAAATGGGAGTTGCCCCGGTAAGGTGGGGCAGGAGTTGGAGACCAGCCTGGGCAATATAGCAAGACCCCATCTCAAAAAAAAAAAAGTGGGGGGCAATTCCCTTCCCTATTTTTTCAGATTCTCATGAAAATTAGAGTTAAGGTCTGCAGAGCAGGGCATGAATCCTCAGTGTCCTCCCCTACTCACCTCTTCCCTGAATTTCTGGCCCAGCCTCCACACCCACCTCACCCAGGTGCTGTAGGCTCTGGGAAAGGAAATCCTAGATTGTAAGTTTCAAAGAGCCCTGAATGCACCCTAGGAGCTCCCCTTCAGCCCCAAGGCAATGAGGACCCATGGAAGTTTTCTGAGCAAGGGAGAGGTGGTCAGAGCCCAGCTTTGGAGGATGCTACTGGCAGCCAGAAGAAAGTAGGCAAGGCTGCTGGGGAGGACAGCACAGCAGAGTAGTGGTGAGGCTGCACAGGCTTCGTTGATCTGCACCTTCAATCTCTCACCTTCAGTCCTCACTGCTGTCAACAGCTGCTGCCTATGAAGATGACTGCAGGATTCTCTGTACAACTATGCCCGTGACCTCCCTGAAGCCTTATAGAGGTTGCAAGAGAGGGTCCCCTCTGCCTTTCAGTTGAGAAACATGAGCCACAGAATAGTGAGCCCTCTCACCCAGCCACAGGGCATTCTGAGAGGGCAGCTGCTGCACACTGCTGGGCTCAGTGCTATTGGATGTAGGGAACATTCCTGGTTGCAGTGAGGCAATGCCTGAAAGGACACGCATGAGGGGATAAGGCGGGCAGAGCTTGCAGGGTAGCTCTAGACCAGTGTGCCCAGAAACAAGAGGCAGCACACCCAAGAGTGGATAAAATAGGTCAGGCAGTGCCACAGCCCTGGGGCAGCCAGCTGGCACCACCTTCAGCTGGTAGGAAAAAGTGGGAGAGCAGAGACTGGAACCCAGAAGAGAGAGCAGAGCCTGCATTTGGCCACCTGGAGAGGATAGTGACCTTTGGTCTGGACACTGCTAGGGACCAGGTAGCTGGTAAAGAGCCTGGAGGATAATTGTCCCCCATTATCTGAACCAAACAGTTGAGGACAGGGAGTTGACGGTGCTCACACAGGCAGCCTCTGGACTCAGAGCAGGGAGAAAGGAGATGGTGGCCCCAGAGGGGTATTGAAAGACATGGTGGATGGATGGTGACATCTGTGATGCTGCCAGCTCCTTCCTGCACCATTCCCCTGTGATCTCTTCTTTCACTGGGCTCGTTGCAAATAGACTCCCTTGGAAGTACTCTAATCTGAGGTGCTAGCTGTTTCCTGCTGGGGCCTGACTGACATGATGCTTTAAGCCCCTCTGGCCTGCTGTCCAGCTCTGCTCTGAGGCTGTCCTTGGACTGGCTACCCTCAGCTGGGTGCTGGAGGTGTCTCCAGGATTGGCATTCTGACTTTCCAAGACTGTGTGGTATACAGCTCATTATCATTAAGGCCCAAGTTCGCTTTCTCTGCTTCCCCTGCTGCTGCAGGGCTGAACAAAGAGGAAAAAAGAGGTCCTCACACCCTGATCCCAATCTGACACACCGAGCTGCATCATTGCAGGGCCCTTTTATCCGAATGTCCCCTCCCCTCCCCTCTGGCTCCCTGCCTTCTTCCACACATGAACATTAACGTGGGCACTTCCGTAGTGTCTGATTCCAGCAGGACATTGTCCTGTGCCCCTGACCTTCAAAATACATGACTCTGTGGCCGGCTCAAATGTGGAGAATGAGGAGAAGAAATACCCTTCAGGAAGAGCCATGGCCCAGATGGGTGGCAGGAAACTTCAGGAACCCTTAATGAGCTCCTTTGCCTCTTCCAAATAATAAAACCACCAGGCAGGAAGTACAGTCCTGCCTGGCTTAACAACAGAAATATGTTCTGAGGAAATTTGCAAACATTGAAGAGTGGGTGGACACAGACCTAGATGGTATAGCCTGGCACACACCCAGACTATATGGTACAGTCTGTTGCTCCTAGGCAATAAACAGGTGCAGCATGTTACTGTATTGAATACTGCAGGCAATTGGAACACAGTGGAATTTCTGCATCTTAATTTATCTAAATATAAAACAGGTATAGGATATGGTCTTATAATCTTATGGGATCACTATCATATATGTCAGCAGTCCCCAACCTTTTTGACAAGAAGACAATTCTTGAATTGTCTAGAAGACAATTTTTCCATGGGGGGGGATGGGACAGAAGGCAGAGCTCAGGCAGTGATGTTGTGCAGCTTGGTTCCTAAGAGGCCATAAACCAGTACTGGTTCATGGCCCAGGGGTTAGGGACCACAGGTATAAGCAGTCTTTCATGACCAGAACATCATTATGTGTCACTTGACTGTAGTAAGAAGCACCGTTGTCATGCCTTGCTCCAATGTACACAACCAATTCAGATTCCCTGTGATGACTGGGGGGCCAGCACAAGGACCTCTTCTCTACTTGTTGGTTTAATAGTATGAGGAATCAGAAATAGCCAGTGGGGGAAGTTCAGTGGGTAGGGCGCACCAGGCCTTATACACTGAGGCTGGTGGGTTCGAACCCAGCCCGGGCCAGCTAAAACAACAATGACAACTGCAACAACAACAACAACAAATAGCCGGGCATTGTGGCAGGCACCTGTAGTCCCAGTTACTTGGGAGGCTGAGGCAAGAGAATCACGTAAGCTCCAGAGCTTGAGGTTGCTGTGAGCTGTGATGCCACAGCACTCTACCCAGGATGACAGCTTAAGACTCTGTCTCAAAAAAAAAAAAGAAAGAAAAGAAATAGCCAGTGGGTGGAGGGGAAGCTTCTGCTGTAATCAATTGGAGCTATGAATGTGTTTCCTGATGGAAGAATTCCTTTCTTGGATATTAGCCCAAGGTCACAGGAAGAAAAGCAAAAATTCCTCTAGTGTGTTGTTTGGTATAAGAATGGGAAAAGATCCTCCTATCTCCACTGCTTAGCTCCTGGATCTGTGCATTTGGGCTACTAGGGGACCATACCCTCCATTGCTCACTGGGTTGAAGTCTATACCATACCCTGTAGAATGGCACTTTAATCTTACAAGGTATTGGCTTTCATCCTGGGCCATAACTCAGCCTTCTGTAGACCATTCCACCATTCTCTCAGCCAGCTGTTTCTGGACAATGGGACACATGGTAAATCCAGGGAATTTCATGGGCAAGATCTCTCTGCCACACTTCCTTCACCATAAAATGAGTCCCTTGGTCCCAGGTAATGGTTGAGTTACCATGGTGATAAATAAATCATTCTCCTAGTCCACAAATGATGGTGCTAGTAGAAGTGAAGCAGCTAAAGAGGCAAATCCTTACCTAAAATATATGAGTGCAAATCATTGCCCTTTCCATGAAGAAAGGTGACCAATGTTATCAACCAGACACCAGGCAACTACCTTGCTTCCTGGAATAGGAAGGGCTCAGTGTGAGTCCCTGCTGTTGGTAGTTGGGCTAGGCCAGCCTTAGTGAGGGATGTCCATGCTCCTGGACATTTGCATGGCTTCCACCCCTACCTCCTTCGTCACCTGTGCATGGGCCCTTTGAGCAAGCACTAGGGTAGGGTAGGAAAGAGGCTAACCGATGTCCTCTGAGTGGGTCATCTTGTCCACTTGAGTATTGAGAGCCTTCTCCATGGTAAATACCAATTGATGAACATTCTTTCTTATGGGTGCTCTGTGACCATTCTGAGAAATTCTGAGAAATTCTGTGCCCATCCACTTACTTTTCTTCCAGACCATCTGGAAAATTTTATTCTTTCCAAGTCTCTGATTGGCTGCCAAACCCGGTAGCCACAGCATGTGAATCAATGCAGAAGTTTTGCCTTCTGGAAGGATTTCTCTTCAATGCTGATTTTCAGAGCCTCTCCTTACTTTATCTGTAAAATAGTGACCATCTACCTGTGGTGAGAACTAGCATACCATGCAGAATAATTTTTAAACTAGGCCCATGTTTTTTCATCCTCTGTTGACTGAACACACAGAACTTCCCATAAGGAATCCAATAGCTGTGGGTTAAGAATTGGCAAAACAGTAAAAACAAATATCGTGGGAACCTAAGCCACCTACTTATGAAATTTACTTGTTCTTTCCAGAAATGTTTGGGCTCAGTCTCATTTTGGAATGCTGCTGTACATATCTGTGTTTATAATTTAGGGTATAAGATAACATCTTTTTTTTTTTTTTTTTATTGACAAACAGTTTGGGTTGCATAGTTTGTTGGTATCCATGGCCAGGGATTCAGTTTTTATGAAGACCCAGTAGTAAGCCAGTAGCTGCCTTTGAAATGAAGAATTATTGGCAGAAGTAGGCATGCGCTTATTCCAAAACCTTGGAGATATACACTGTGATTCTCCTATCAGGACTTGTTCCACAGAGCATCTCTGTCTTCCATTCCCAGTTTTAAAACCATATGATCTGCTGGGTTATAAGGCTCAAGTGTCAGGGAAGCTTACACCAAAGCCTGGGTCTGCTGATGAGCCCATTTGTGCTCTGAATTTCATTCAAAATTATCAGTCTTAGAGGGTACCCAAGGTAGTAAATGTTATCTATGATATCTGAAAAGACCAATCCAGCACTGTGCCTCTGTCTTCATAGTGGGCTTTACTATGTCTGAGAATGTCTTTATATCCGCTTTAATTTCTCAAAGATATTTTTGCTGGGTAAAGAATTCTAGGTTGGAAAGGTTTTTACCCCCTTTTGATATTTCAAAGATGTTGCTCTCATGTTTTCTCACTTAAATTTTTTCCCATGAGAAATTTAGTATCACCCTTATCATTATTCTTTTGTATATAATATGTCTTATTTCTTTGGCTCTGTTTTGGTCTCAGTCTCTCCCCCCTGACCCCATTCCCTCTCTCTCTCTTTTGTAGAGGCAGAGTCTTGCTCTGTTGCCCAAATTCCCAGGATCAAGCAATCCTCCTGTCTCAGCCTCTTGCGTAGATGGTACAACCGGTGTGTGCACCACTATACCTGCCTAATTTTAATTTTTTTTGTACTGATAGAGGCTCAATATATTGTTCCAGCTGGTCTCAAACTTCTGGCCTCAAGTATTCCTCCCACCTTGGCCTCTGAAAATGATGGGATCACAGGCATGAACTACCATGCCTAACCTGGCTGTTTCTTTAGCACTAGTTTCAAGCAATTTGATTACAACATGTGCCTTGGTATGTTTTTTTCTGCATGTTGCCTATTCTTGGGTTTCATTGAACTTCTTGAATTTGTGAGTTTATAGTTCTCATTGAGTTGGAAAATTTTCAGTCATTATTTCTTCAAATAATTTTTCTGTCCTTCCTCTTTCTTACTATTCTCCTTCAGGACCCAGTTATTTCTATGTTGGGCTGTTCCCCTGTTCCTTAGTTGTCCCATAGTTCACAGATAATCTGCTCATTGTTTTATTTTGGATAAGTCCTATTGCAGTGCCTTCAAATTTAATTTTTTCTTAAGTAATGTCTAGTCTGCCATTAATCCCATACAGCACATTTTTTTATCTCAGAAATTGTAGGGGTTTTTTTCTTTTTTCTTTTTTGAAAGAGTCCCACTCTATCACCCTGGGTAGAGCGTTGTGTCATCCTCAAACTCTTGGGCTTGAGCAATCCTCTTGCCTTAACCTCTGAGTAACTGAGACTACAGATGTGCACCACTACACCTTGCTATTTTTTTTTTTTTAGTAGAGATGGGGTCTTGCTCTTGCTCAGGCTGGTCTTGAACTCCTGAAATTGTAGGGTTGTTTGTATTTGAGATTGAGTCTCATGCTGTTGCCCAGGCTAGCATGCTGTTACATCAGCCTAGCTCACAGCAACCTCAAACTCCTGAGTTCAAGCAATCCTCCTGCCTCAGCCTCCTGAGTACCTGGAACTATAGGTGCCCACCACAACACCCAATTAATGTTTCTGTTTTTAGTAGAGATAGGCGTCTCACTCTTACTCAGGTTGGTCTGAAACTCCCGTGCTCAAGGTATCCTCCTGCCTTGGCCTCCCAGAGTGCTAGGATTATGAGTATAAGCCATGTGCCTGGCCAAAAGTTGTAGTTTTCACATTTATAAGTTCTATCACAGTTTTTAAAAAGTATTAACATGTTTCTACTAACTTTTTGAATATAGTTGTAACAACTGTTCTAATGTCCTTCTCTGCTAATTTTAACATATGTGTAAGTTCTGGGTTGGTTTTGATTAATTTACTATTCTCTTTATTATAGGTTGTTTTGTTTTGTTTTGAGACAGTCTCACTTTGTTACCCTTGGTAGAGTGCTGTGGCATTGTGTCTCACAGCAACCTCACATTCTTGGGTTCAAAGGATCCTCTTGCTTCAGCCTCCTGAGTAGGTGGGACTATGGGCACCTGCCACAACAACACCCAGCTATTTTTAGAGATGGGGTCTCATTCTGGCTCAGGTTGGTTTCAAACCTGTGAGCTCAGGCAATCCTCCTGCCTTAGCCTCCCAGAGTGCTGGGATTATAGGCCTGAGCCACTACCCCTGGCCCTTTGTTTTCTTTTTCTTTTCTTCAGACAGGGTCTTGCTATCTTGCCTAAGCTAGTCTCAAACTCAAGGGCTTAAGAGATCATCCCACTTTAGCCTGCTGAGTATATTAAGCTACAGGCACACATCACTATGCCCAGCTCAGTTGTTTTCTTACCTGTTTGGATGTCTAGTAATCTTTGACTGGGTTCCAGACATTGTGATTACCTTTTGGGGTGCTAGATATTTTATATTCCTATACATGTCCTTGAGTTTTGTTCTGGGATGCAATTAAATTATGTAGAAATAAATTGTTACTTTTATGCTTTATTTTTATGATTTTATTAGGGAGATCTGGAGCAGTGCTAAGTCTGGGCTTTTTCTAGGAGGTCTGGGGGAAAGGCAAGTGGATGAGATCCTAGTAATAGTAATGCTACCACTAAGGCACGACCTTCTTGAAAATTCTACCCAATGCCTATGAATTATGAGTTTTTCCAGTCTGGCTGGTGGGAAAAAAACACTATTCTCAATCTGTGTGAGCACCTACACTCTTTCCTCTAATTCTTAACCTAATTCTTTTGGTTGTTTTTTCTTTTCTTTCTTTCTTTCTTTTTTTTTTTTTTTAGAGATGATGCCTCACCCTGTCATCCAGGCCAGCGTGCAGTGGTGCAATCATAGCTCACTGTATCCTTGAATTGCTGGGCTCAAGTGATGCTCCTACCTTAGCCTCCAAGTGACTGAGGCTACAGGGGTGTGCTACTATGCCTAGCTAATTAAAAACATTTTTTTTTAGAAATGAGGTCTTGTTCTGTTGCCCAGGTTGGTATCTAATTCTTGGCCTCAGATTCCTGAGTAACTGGGATTACAGGCAAAAGCCACAACACCCAGCCCTCTAATCCTTTCAGATGATTATTTCCCCACCCTTGAGTAGTTTCCTCTCACATGAGCACTGGTCAATGTGCTACTAGATGGCTGATGCTCTCTGTAGGTCTCCCAAATTTTCTATGCAGCTCACTCATTTATGGTACTCTATCCTGAGTGTAATAAGGTACTCTAACTGCCTTGGTCTTTCCAGATTCTTTGTCTCCTTGCCTAAAGGAGTCCACTGGGTTCTACCTCAGTTCCCTTTCCCTGGCAGGGCTCCTCTCTATGGTTTACTGCATCTCAGGGATAGGGGTCGCTGTCCTTGACAATATCATGAAAATTCTTGTTTCATGTATTCTGTCCACATTCTTTTTTTTCCTTTTCATTGTTTTAGGTAGCAAGGTAAATCTGGTCTCTATCACTCCATCTTGGCTGGAAGCAGAAGTCAATTTGCTTTTTTTTTTTTTTTTTTTTTAGAGACAGAGTCTCACTCTTTGGCCCTCGGTAGAGTGCCATGGCATCACACAGCTCACAGTAACCTCCAGCTCCTGGGCTTAGGTGATTCTCTTGCCTCAGCCTCCCGAGTAGCTGGGACTACAGGCGCCCACCACAACACCCGGCTATTTTTTTGTTTTGCAGTTCAGCCAGGGCGGGTTTGAACCCACCACCCTCAGTATATGGGGCTAGTGCCCCACTCGCTGAGTCCCAGGCACTGCCCATCAATTTGCTTTTTAACACCAATGAAATAGCACATATTCTCATGTGTTTATTGAGTCTTTGTATTTCTTCTTCTGCACATGAGGGATGTCTAGAAAATATCCAGCCATTTATATCTCTATTTTTCATATTACATGGCCGGATACTTTCCCAACAGCCCTCAAATTTCCTTGTTCACATAATTTGACCATTTTCCTTTTAGATTACCTCCATTTGCTCTTAATGATTTGAAAGAGCACTTTCAGTTGCAAATGAAAAGATCTTTGCTCACAACTGACTTAAGGAAAAATGGAAATTTTATTGTTTCATATAACAAGATCTCTCTCTCTATATATATATATATACATATATACACACACACACATATACATTTCTATTTCTCTCTTCATTTTTCTAACAGGGGATGTGTCCATTGATTTGAAATCCAACCATCAGTTTGTACTATAAGCAAGGGTCAGCAAAATATGGCCACCTGTTCTTGTAAATAAAGTTTGACCGGCACACAGCCATGCTCATTTGTTTATGTATTGTCGACGGCTGCTTTCATGTTGTAATGGTACAGGCAGAGAATATAGGGCTTGAAAAACCTAAAATATTTACTCTCTGGCCCTTAAGAGAAAAAGTTTACCTACCCCTTGTCTAAAGACAAGACAAGAAATTCTCTTTCCTAGCTTTAGCACAAAACATCCTAAAGAATTTCTGTGATTGGCCTAGCTTGAGTCACCTAATGACTTACCAAGTAGGAAGGCAAGCTGACTAGCTGGTCCCAGGTCACATGATCACCCTTCTCAACAGCCCCTCTAGAGTCCCATGATCAGAGCAGACTCACAAGGGTTCAGGAGAGAGGGAATGACAAGCACAAGGACTGTCCACCAAAAGGACAATGACTGTCACATGGTGCTCATGTGGTGAATGTGTCAGAATACTAAACCGAAATTTTGAGGAGCCAAGAAGAAACAACAGGTAAGAGATTCTCGAATGATATGTCAGGTTGCCATAAGTAGATTGTTGAGGGCGATGCTTGGGAACTTGTCCCACACTCCAGAATAAAAGGCGAGAGTGTAAGACAGATGATTTGGTGAAGCGATCCTACTGGGGGTATGGAGTATGGACTCTCCTTCATCGTCAGCCTAGTGAGAGTGGCTTGCAAGGGATTTCTCAGAGAGCTTAATACACAGCACTCCATTTGAGGGGAATAGAAGACTAGGCTTGACTTCTAGCTGGGAAGAAAGGGCTCATGTGCTGCTTCAGAGGCAGAACCAGGTCCTACTTGCTCCTAATGTTTGGTGGTATTGGTGTAAATGTCTATCGAGGACATCTATCTAGAGGGGTAGAGGGTTCACCATAGCCACCGGGTAAACACTCACTCAGAAAAGTGACACATCTGCTCGGATTAAGGGGACTTCAGGAGAGAGAACAACAGTGAACTACCAAGGAGCCATGAATGTTCCCAGGAGATAAAGGGTCACCTTTACACTTTGCCAGTCCAGAGATGGGACTGTAGCACTTCCCAATACCTTTTGTTTCTTCCCTCCCTGGCGGTAGTCCCAGATCGGTAGAAGTGAGCTGAGCTGGGGCACAGAAGCTTGGGGAACAAACAGTGAAGGTGCTAGGCACAGCCACTTTCGTTCACCTCAGGCTGTACGAGGCCCAAGCTGGACTCAAGGGAGAAGATTTAAAGTTCAGTCAAGTTCAGATGTTTAACTCTATAAACTTGAACATTCTAATTTCTGAACTGAATCATTATTTGTGACCTGAACTGTATGTTGTGTACATTTAGGGGAGTTGGGGATAAGGCTAAACTTAGTCTAGTGTTGTATTTTGCAAACATCAGAAATATACTGGAACTAGCCCAAGTAGAAGTTTATTGTTAAGGACACAAGGCAACATCATGAATGCCTTGGGAAAATGCTTTCCTGGCCTGGGGGCCAGGAGCCAGGACCCAGGGATGTTCCCTCTATCAGTTGTTCACAGAGACCCTGTTTTTTTTTTTTTTTTTGTGTGTGTGTGTGTGTTTTTTTTTGGCCAGGGCTGGGTTTGAACCCTTCACCTCTGGTATATGGGGCCGGCGCCCTACTCCTCTGAGCCACAGGCATTGCCCGAGACCCTGGTTTTTGAAATATTAATTCTAATGGATGATAATGGTTACCAATTCGTGAGCACTTGCTATTAACCAGTGCTCCATAGGTATTAGCTCATTTAACCCTTACTAAAAGTAACTGAAATGAAGAGGTTGGTCTTATTTTCCTTTTTACACCCTAAGAAACTGAGGCACAGAAAGGTGGTAAGCAAGACCCACATGTACCACAGTATCAAGTCCTGAGAATAAAACCTACAAGGTGAATTTGGGTCTGATACAGGGAGTAGGCAAGGCTGCCCTGAAGTGGCAATGTGTAGACAGAGACTTGGGTTGAGTAGACTAAGTGGAGGCAGTTTGGGAGGGGCATCAAAAGTAGAGGGTCTGGTAAGTGCAAAGGCCCTGAGGCATGAGGGAGCAAGAACAGTAAGGAGCAGCATGCAGGCCTGTGAGACTGGAGTTAGAGACTGAAAAGACTAGGGTAAAAAGGCAGGATAGAAGGGCTGAGTGGGGCCTGACAGAACCTGCTGGGTCAGTGAATGAGAAAACATACTGTTCAGACTGGGACACTAGTGAGGATGAAAAATGGGGACTGTCCCAACAAATTCGGATGTCTGGTCACTCCCTAATTAAGAGCCAAGGTAAAGAACTTGGCCTGTGTTCTAAAACCAATGGAAAAACTCTTGCTTTTAAGCAAGGTGATCTGCTCAAAATTTTAAAAAAGCAAACAAAACACACAAACAAACAAAACCTTTATTGAGGTATCACATAAATAAAGTGCACAAATACTTAGAGTACAGTTTGATGCCTTTCTATAAATGTGTAGACCCATGCAACAAAACAGGTCCGATAAAGTTCCTACCTCCCAGAAGGATCCCTCCTGCCCATTTCCAATTCATATCCCCACAGGCAGCAACTATTCTGATCTCTAACACCAGACTGTTTTAGCCTGTTTTTACAAAATTAAGGTTTTATACACATACACACGCACAGAGTGACGTGGGTAGTTTAAAGGTTTACTGAGGCGTACTTCTGTGTAACCACCCCAGAATCCAGTGGTAGAGCATTTCCAGCAGCCCAGAGGTCTCTTAGTGTTTTTCCAGTCAACATCTCCGCCCAGAGGCAGCGGCTCTTCTGACATCTACCTGCACAGAGGAGTTTTTGCCTCGGGTTTCCTTAGCGTCCCACTTTCAAACCCTCATCCCTCCCCTTACCTGCCCCAGTCGTCCCGGCTCCTCTGGGAGAAGACCCTCCTCTCCTGACGCCAACGGTTTGTCTTGGAGGTATTCTCCATCAACTTCCCTTTTCCAATCATCCAAATAAGCCAAGAGTCTTAGTGAAAGCGGTGACTCGGTAGGCATACCCAGCCAGAGATAAGTACCCGCCTCCTACAAATCGTCCCCCAAGGCATCTGCCTGCGAGGTGGAGGCGTACGTAGGAAGGTGGGACCTCAAATGGCTTATGCAGGGCCGAATTCCTGAATTCATAAGAAACTGGCAGCCCGCTCGGTCGCCGCCTCAACCCTCGGCCCTGGCAGGACACCTCGTCTGTCTTGGCCTCAGTCTCCCGGGAGTTAAGTCAGAAGGAAGCCCGAATTTTCTTAGATTTCGGACAAGCCGTTTTAAAACAGCACCCGTCGCCCCGCGAGGCCATCAGACCTATGCCCACCAGCCGCCCTCCACGCCCACTGGGCCTGTCTCTGCGGGCCTCCGCATCCTCTGTCGCACCCGGTACGTGACACACTAGAGCACCCTCCCCACACTAAGGACACAGTGCCGGTGACCCTGCATGCGCGCACCAACCTGAGCACTTTTTGCGCACGCGCCGGCAGGGAAATCACAGCCCCGCACTTGCTCTACTTTGCCCCAGCTCGCCTAGGCTCCGCCCCACCCGGACCCCTCCCACCTGCCTGGTCTCAGTTTTCCCAGAATCCCGGCGTCCCTACGGCAAGCGGGTAGGCCCTATCCCGCCCGGAGCCGGGAGTAGGGATCGCGGGGGCGGGGCGGCGCATGAGGTCAGCGCGGCTGAGGACGGCCCCACCGTGGTTGGCTGCGCCCTCATTGACCGCGCCCTGGTTGGCTGCGGGCCGTGGGGCTGGGCCGCCGGGTTGGGGCTGGGGTCGGGGCTCGGGCGCCGGCCGGGCTTGCGCAGCGCTGGGCTTCTCACCGTTCCTGGTCGGCGACGGGTGGAGGACGGGGCGCGGCCGCGGGCGGGGCTGAGGGGTGCGCGGGCGGCGGGGGCGAGGCGAGGGAGGGCCGCGCCGGGCGGGGAGGGCGGCGGCGCGGAGGGGAGGAGACCGGCCCATGGACCCGCGGGGCCGGGCGCCCCAGACTCTGCGCCGCCGGGACGGAGCCCAAGATGTCGGCCTAGGCCGGGGCGCGAGGACGCGGACCGGGCGGCGACAAGGCGCCACTGTTGCCAGGGCTCGCGGACGTCGCGCTCCTGAGGGCTTGCCCTGACTGACTGGCCAAGCCGGCGGCGAGAGGCCGGCGTGTTGGGAGAGGGCCGCGCGGCACTATGTCGGCCAAGGTGCGGCTCAAGAAGCTGGAGCAGCTGCTCCTGGATGGGCCCTGGCGCAACGAGAGCGCCCTGAGCGTGGAGACGCTGCTGGATGTGCTGGTCTGCCTGTACACCGAGTGCAGCCACTCGGCCCTGCGCCGTGACAAGTACGTGGCCGAGTTCCTCGAGTGGGGTAAGTGCGCGCCGGGCCTGAACCCTGACCCTGGTCCCCTCCGGTGTCGGCCTGCGCGGCCTTACATCCACCCCTTCTTTCCGGGCTGACCCTCCTGCCCAACAGGCCGCCCTTCTCCACCCTGCCCTTAGGTTTTCTCTTGTCTCGTCTGCTCCCCCGCCAGGCCCGCTGCCCATCCCTTTCTAGCCGCTTCTTGCGCCTTCGTTGCACTGTTCGCTTTCTATCTCTCCCTATCTTCTACATCCGTGTTCGAGTGTCCCGCCCCCTCATCCTGCCCTTTGGAGCCACATCCTTCGTTTCCACTTCCACCTCCCCCCGCACCCCCCCACCCCGGCCATCGCCCTAGCCGCTTCCTAGATCCACCCTCTGAGTCTGGATATCATTTCCTGCAGCACTCCCAGGGATATCCGCCCCCACCCCCGCCCCTCGCCTTTGGGGTCCAGAGTCGGCGTTGAGTCCCTTTCTCCATCCTACGTTTTGCTGGTTTGTGAAGGCAGCCGTGTGTGCTTTTACATCTGCTTCCCACCTCCGCCCCGTGGGCCCTTCATGCTCATCTCTTAAGAGCACGGCTTTGACGGCCCTTCCTAGATGACAGTCTGTCTATATCCCCGTGGCGTCCAGGGCCTAACCATTCCTTTTACTGTAACACCTCTTAGGGAATTTGAAGGTTAAAAGCTTTATTTTAGATATGCCGTACAAAAGCAAATTGATTTTTGGTTTTTCATTGTAATTGTACCAGACCCTGTGATACTTGAGGAAGAGGGTAGCTGGAACTGTCACCTAAAAACTTTATCGTCTGATTTTTGCATGCCTTTTCTAGTTCATTCAGGCATCTATAATGCTTTAACCATTCGTAAACTAACCTGTTATGCTTAACTAGGACTAAAATTTGAATTAGCTGGATAAAAGTGTAAAGTGAAACTCTTTTACTTAATCTCTCCCTAGCACCAGTATTCTGGCAAGACCCTCAGTCTCCCTGATTTAAAAGGGTAATGCATATGTTCAAGGCAAAACCTGCGAAAAGCTTATCCTTGGGTCATTTGTGTCCCTGGGTTAGGACTGTGCAGTTTGAATCAGTAATTTCTAGTCTTTGGACTGATAAAGTTGATATTTACAGAAAGAAACAAATGAATGTGTTCTGTGGTGGGGCTTCCAACTCTGCCAAAATGGTAACTGGAATTTAGAATTTTGTTTACAAATTAAAACTTAAGTTGCAGTATTCTTTAGAGAGTTTCTGTTGTTTTGCTCTGTAGTGAAATGTTACAAGATGATGTAGAAGAGCAAGCAGCAGCAGCAGCAGCAGCAGACCCTGAGAGTCCAGCCTGCTGTTTGCTACATATAGTAACAGTATGCTGAGAGTGTTTGCTTTCTAGGGTTCTCTACCAGTGACATGATTTCCAACTGAATAATTAATTGACTTCACAGTTGCTTTGAAAGTGTGGTGTTTGGTGTGTGTTAAAATCTGAGCCTTCTAAATATTATTGTATTTGCCATTCCTTTCTGAACACTTCATTTTGAAATCCAGACAGTTTCACGATCAGGTTCAACTTGATGTACCATTTGTGAGTAAAGCATGACTGGAAGGAGGAAGCAGAGGAAGAGTTGATTTAGCTGTTTAGGTGTGGTCCCACTAGCCTCTGGCCTGGGAATTGGACAGCAGCTCTGTGGAGATTAGTCTGAAGGCTGGGGGGGCCCTGTCTCCCCATGTGCTATTGTGCAGCTGTCTACCTACTGATGGGCTTCCTTGGAGGAAGCTTTTCTCAGGCCTCACTGATGGGCTTCCCTGGAAGAAGCTTTTCTCTGTGTGTGGAAGTCATATTTTATGACATTGGACCTTTTCAAATCTAAATCGAAGCTATGTGCTATAACATAGACATATTTTCAAAATTCTATTTTGGCTCTTTGGAAACTGTGATTATAAATAAATTACATTATTCTTTTAAGAACTCAGTTTGGACAGATGTGTAAACTTTATAGAGAAGAATGGATTTAAATTTAGGTGCAGTTAATGAAATATCAGTATGTATTAGAAGTATTATTTAATCTCATGTATATTAACATATACACTATTTTAACTCTGCAGTGGTATGTTACTAGCTAAAGTATGTGGGTTTTTTTTTTTGTTTGTTTGTTTTTTTAAAGATGAGGCCTCTTCTGGTGCTTAGGCTGGTTTGCAGTGGCTCTATTATAGCTCTCTGCAGCCTTGAACTACTGGCCTCAAGAAATCCTCCCACCTCAGCCGCCTGAGTAACTTGGACTACAGGTGTGCACCCACCACTCCTGGATAGTTTTTTTTTTTTTCTTTTTAAATTATTTTTTAGAGATGAGGGTCTCATTTTGTCACCTAGGCTGATCTCAAACTCCTGCCCTCAGCCTCCCAGGTAGCTGGGATTTATAGGTGAGAGTCACTGTAGCCATTGTTTAGTATTCCTTGGAAGTGCCTAGTTTTTTCAGCTGGAAAGCAGAGAATGACATTTTTTTTTTTTTTTGAGACAGAGTCTCAAGCTGTTGCCCTGGGTAGGGTGCCATGGTGTCATGGCTCACAGCAACTTCAAACTCTTGAGCTCAACCGATTCTCTTGCCTCAGGCTCCCGAGTAGCTGGGACTACAGGTGCCCGACACAACAACAGGCTGTTTTTTTTTTTTTGTTGCAGTTGTCGTTGTTTAGCAGGTCCGGGCCAGGTTCGAACCCGCCAGCTCCTCTGTACGTGGCTGGCGCCCTACCCACTGAGCTATGGGCACCACCTGAGAATTTTGAATAAAATTGTTTTTAGAGCATTTTTATGTACCCCGATTTTTTACGTAGAATTACTTGTGCCTGGGCAGACTGCTCAGGTAACATACATAGGCTGTCGATCAGTGGATAGTTGAGTTTTTGAATTCACCATTACACAATGTTTGAAACCTTTGGTATATTGATTTCCATCGTGCAGAAAGCCAACCTTTTCCTACCTCCCAAATCTTGCCAGGTAGTTAATGACAATTAGGTAGAATTCTTGAGACTTAAGGAGAAAAGCAGCTATTCAGCCCAGATTTGG
Organism: Perodicticus potto; assembly: GCA_963574655.1. Taxonomy (NCBI): domain Eukaryota; kingdom Metazoa; phylum Chordata; class Mammalia; order Primates; family Lorisidae; genus Perodicticus; species Perodicticus potto. The sequence continues at coordinate 8,854 of CAUYRH010033691.1, read as the reverse complement.
AGACTTAATGGGAAATTTTAGGGGAAATTTGGACACTTTAGGTAATGAAGCTTTTAAGTTAAAAAATATTTTGGCTCTTATTTTCTTACTGCCACAGTGGTTGCATGGGACAAGTTTCTTTCAGTTTTCTTTGTAGGTTTTCATCTTTAATTTTCATGATGTTTATAGTTTGATTGGTTTCCTGTCTGAGATCCTGGACCTTAATTAAAAGTTGAAAATACCCTGCTTTACATGTATATTTTTTTAAGCTCTTTTTAAAATGTAAATTTGATATCATTTGAAGCAGAGCATATAAAACACTTTAAAATTTCCACAAGTAAATGCAACAAATATAGACAACCAAATGAGGTTCATCTTTTTTAAATGAAAATATTTTAACATGTATTAAATATTTTTTTAATAGCTTCGATATAATGACTAGTGTTAGATTTGGACAGAGCTGCTGATTGAAATCGCAGCCTACTGGCATTGCACAGACCACAGTGATCCAAGGCTTAGGGCTTGCTGCTGGTGTAGATGTGCATCCTAAAGGTGGAGGTGGGTCTCCAATTCCTGTCCAGGGCATCTTTTTTCACAATGTGCTTCCTCTTAATGGAATTACATTTTCTAGCTGTCTGGTTGATCCTTCATTTATGGTTTTCTTATCACGAATGTGACAGTACCTTCTTAGAGTTCTCCTTCATAAATGTGAATGCTGTAGCTGTTAGTGTGGGGTGCACAGCCCTAGGTGTGAATGGGATGACACTACTAAATTTAGTAAGTAAGATTTAACTGATGGTGTTAAACATCTCAAAATGTATTTTAATCTTAATGAGTTTTTTGGATGGAATGCTTGCACAACATGGGAATACTTTTCTTAAATAATGGATTGAAGGAACAGATCTTTTAAACAAGATCTAAATTGTAGGAAAATGTTGGGATTGCGTGATAAAATCTAGTTTAACGCAATTTAGGTTTTATAAATAGCTATTTGATACTGACTACACACATGAGATTGTGTGCTACGAGTTGACAAGGTAGCTCTTCTCCTTGCTTTTATCTCTTGTTGCCAAGCCAGGTGCCTTTAGAAATGTCCTGTTCATGCTGACATCAGGGATGCTGGATAAACAGGTGAGCAAACCAGGACTGCTAATTCCAAACTGTATTAAATACAGTGGAACTATTGAAGCCTTTCTCAGAAAAGAGGCAAAAAGCATTTTATGAGACTTACAAAGTGAAAGGATCTTGCTAGAAGAGACATAAAACCAATGTAACTGTGTAATAATTATCTCAACCCCTATAGCATAACACCTTTTGGTCCTTGTCCACGTTTTGTTTTATTCTTAGATTCTTAGAATGCTTATGTACAGTAACCTTAAATTTATGTGCTAAGTTCACATAAATGCTCTCTTACAAATGAAAATGGATGAGAGAGAAACATACATTTTTCTTACATTTAAAAGTGTAAATTGTGTATAGTAGTCCTTTGAAGGTTTTATTGGGATTTAAAGTCTACCGGTAAACTTTTTTTAGGAAATAGATACTACATATGAAATAGTATCACAGTATCTCATATGTTAGTAACTGTCATTAGTTTGATTGTAAACATCTATATTGGGGTGTTTTTTTTTTTTTATAGATTGGTAGGTAACTGTGACAAAATTCTTTGTAGATTAAAACATTGCAAAAAGGACCAATATATAATAGCGAACTTCGGATTTTTGTTATTCTTAGGAAAGAAATAGAAATTCAAAGAGAAATTTGAATTGGATCATACCATGTCATTCAAATTCTCCCTTGGATTACTGTCTCTTTGCAGAAGATGTGATACTTAACTCTTCTAAAGTGATCCCAATGTTGATTCCTCTGACCTCCTAAAGCACAGAGTCATGGGTTGGAAAACTATAGGAATTTTGAGAAATCGTGTGATCTGCCCTCTATCCCAGTCTCTACTCTCCTTTGGGTAAACCAAGTTCTGCACTTTTTTTCTGATAATTTCTGGGCAGGTGCTCCTCCAGCCACGTTTTCTTTCCTGCACAAGACTGTGGTCTGCCTTGGGCCTCTTTATTTTATTTTATTTATTTTTTTGAGACAGTCTCACTTTGTCACCCTCCACAGAGTGCCATGGCGTCATAGCTCACAGCAACCTTCAACTCTTAGGCTCAAGTGATTCTCTTGCCTCAGCCTCCCAAGTAGCTTGGACTACAGGCACCTACCACGACGCCTGCCTGGGTATTTTTGGAGATGAGGTCTTGCTCTTGCTCAGGCTGGTCTCGAACCTGTGAGCTTGGGGCAATTCACCCACCTCCGCCTCCCAGAGTGTTAGTATTACTGGTGTGAGCCACTGTGCCCGGCCCCCAACTTGATTTTATTTTTATATTTTCTTTCTATTCCAATTACCAGTGGCCTCCCTGAAGTTCCTGATCACTCAGACCTAAATTATTGCATTTCCCACTTGATGTTTTATATTTTTGGAGATAAAGAGTTTTGCTCTGTTGCTCCAGCTACAGCGCACTAGAGTGCAATGTCGTCGTCATAGCTCACTGCAACCTCAAACTCTCAGGCTCAAGAGATCTTCTTGTTTCAGCTTCCTGAATAGCTTGGACTATAAGCATGTGCCACCATCCCTGGCTTGCTTTTCTATTTTTAGTAGAGATGAGGGTCTTGCTCTTGCTCAGGTGGTCTCAAACTCTTGAGCTCAAGCGACCCTCCTGCCTCAGCCTCCCAAAGTGCTAGGATTCCAGATGTGAGCCACTGTACCTCAACTCAGTGTTAGAAGTTCAAATCAATTTAATTTATTGGCTAGGTACAGTGGATTAGTTTTTGGAAGTCTAGTAGTACTAAAGGGTTGTAGTGTAAGTTTCAGTTACTCTGCCATCTGCCCACTCTGTGCTCCAGCTTCCCAGAGGCACCCACTGAGCTTCTCTGGTTCTGCTCATTGTTGTTCTTTTAGTTTGGATCACATTTAGCTGCCAGTGATGAACAAAGTAACAGGTACTAATAAAATCCAAAGTGGATTTATCTCTCCTGTAAAGTTGTGATGTCAGCAGTCAGGGCTGGTTCCAGGAAACCTTCAGAAACTACAGCCCTTTCCTGCCTCAGTCCACCTTTGAGGTGGTGGCTATCCCCCTAGGCAGCAGGATGGAGGTGGGATATTACTATGGAAGAATCTCGGAATTCCATGTTTTAGCATGCTTGTATGGCTAATTCCTGCTTTTTTTTCATTTTAGACATGATCTATTGACTTCTCATTATAGAAAAGAGAGCTTTAGGGCGGCGCCTGTGGCTCCAGGAGTAGGGTGCCAGCCCCATATACCGGGGGTGGTGGGTTTAAGCCTGGCCCCAGCCAAAAACAGCAAAAAAAGAAAAAGAAAAGAAAAGAAGGCTTTAGAACTTTGCTGCATCTCTTCTCCCAACACTGCCCCAACATAAATACCCCTTCCTTTTCTTCCTTTTTCCCAAGTATGACTTTATAATTTTATTTAAAGTGATAGTCAGTGTTTACATTCTTACCATTAGGTAAATATTTTCACACAAATCTTATTCCACATAAGATAGAATTTACTAAGAAGTATTTTAGTGTTACTAGAATGAATTATCTTTTTTATCCTTAAGCTTGATTTTCAGTGTATAGTTACAAATTTAGTTCTAGGTTTTTTAAATAGAACTCCTCAATTAAATATCTCAAGTAATCTATCACTGTTTATCCCTTTCAGAACCTTCCATTTTTCTGTTTGCATTTAGGCTATTTTTTTCTGTTGGCCTACTGCTACTGAACAGTCATCCTCAGATTTCTTTTCATTTCTTATGGGAATTTTTTTTGTCTGTCTCCTCTATTTTTTTTTTTTTTTTTTTGAGACAGAGCCTCAAGCTGTCACCCTGGATAGAGTGCTGTGGCATCACAGCTCACAGCAAACTCCAATTCCTGGGCTCAAGCAATTCTCCTGCCTCTGCCTCCCAATTAGCTGGGACTACAGGCGTCCGCCACAACGCCCGACCATTTTTTGGTTGCAGCAGTCATTGTTGTTTGGCGGGCCCGGGCTGGATTCGAACCCGCCAGCTCAGGTGTACGTGGCTGGCACCATAGCCCGTTGAGCCACAGGCGCCGAGCCTGTCTCCTCTATTGAAAAGAATTCATCCCTCTGAGTGCGGTGGCTCACGCCTATAATCCCAGCACTTTTGGAAGACAAGCAGGAGGATCACTTGAGGCCAGGAATTTGAGGTTACAGTGAGCTATGATCACCCAACTGCACTCTAGCCTGGGCAACAGAATGAGACCCTATTGTTAAAATATAAAAGTTTAAAAAAAGCTGAATGTGAGATGGCACATGCTTATAGTTCTACTTACTTAGGAGGCCAAGGTGGGAGGATTGCTTGAGGCCAGGAGTTCAAGCCTGGATTGAACTATGATTGAGCCACTGCACTCCAACCTGGGCGACAGAGTGAGAGGCCGTCTCTAAGAAAAAAAAAAGTTCAGAAGTAAATTTTTTGAACCTGATCTGTCTAAAAATGCCTTTTCTTCCTGCATACTTGAATGACACTTTCTCTGAGTCTGGGATTCTAGGTTAGAAATCATTTGTCCTCAGAAGTTTGAGTCTTTTTTTTTTTAGAGACAGAGTCTCACTTTGTCACCTTTGGTAGAGTGCTATAGCTTCATGGCTCACAGCAACCTCCAGCTCCTGGGCTTAGGCCATTCTCTTGTCTCAGCTTCCCGAATAACTGGGACTACAGGCGCCCACCACAACTCCTGGCTATTTTTGTTTTGTTGCATTTCAGCCAGGGTCAGATTTGAACCCGCCACCCTTGGTTTATGAGGCTGGCGCCCTACTCACTGAGCCACAGGCACTGCCCAGAAGTTTGAGTCTTGCTCCCTTGCTATCTCTCTTTCCATGTTGGTAATGAGAAGTCTGAGACCAGGATGATTCCTAAGTCTTTGTGTGTGACTCGTTATTATTGCTGAAAAGTTTGGGGGTGTTGTTTATTCCCGGTATTCCTTGGTAGATGTTTTTGGTTGGGATTCTTAGGTTTCTTCTGCTGTGAAAAACTTTTTTATATTCTTGGTAATCTCTTCTTGGATTTCTCTTTTTGAGCCTTCATTAGCTACTGCTAGTCAGATGTTGGACCTCTTGCGGTTCTGCTAATAATTCCTTTTCTCTTACTATTTTTCATTCCATTATATTTTTATTGTGATGTTTTTGGGAGAGGTCTTCAACTTTGTCTTCTAGTCCTTACATTGGATTTTGATTTCTGTTATTACATCTTTCATTTCTAAGGGTTCTTGTTCTTACTGTTCCCTTTTATAATGTCCTGTTTCTATTTCATAAAGGCAGTGCATTTTCTAAATATTTCTTTCTAATTTTCTATTGATTCATGCACACATATAGACAGTTTCCTTGGTTTTCTGTGCTGTCTGTTTCATTTCTTCTTTTCTTTTTTTTTTTAAGCAAAAGAGTCCTTTGTTAAAGAGCCAGCAGGTGACTGCCTCACACCTAATGCAGGGGTTTGGAGAGCAGCCCCAACTACTTAAGGGGTCAGGTTTATTTATTTATTTTTTAAATCATAGCGGTGTACATTAATGCTATCATGGAGTACAATGTGTTGGTTTTATATACAATTTGAAATATTTTCAGCAAACTGCTTAACATAGCCTTCACGGCATTTTCTTAGTTATTGTGTTAAGACATTTGTATTCTACATTTAGTAAATTTCACATATACCTTTGTAAGATGCACGGTAGGTGTGGTCCCACCAATTACCCTCCCTCACCCATCTTCCCCCTTGCCCCATATTCTTGGGCTATAATTGGTTTATAGCTTTCATATGAAAGCTATAAATTGGTTTCATTGTAGGGCTGAGTACATCGTCTGTTTCTTTTCTTTTTTTTTTTCCTATTTGACATTTCTAGTTATCTGTCATATTTGAACAAATAGATGGGGTCTTGCTCTATTGCCCAGGCTGGAATGCAGTGGTGCACTCAGAGCTCACCGTAGTCTTGAATACCTGGTCTTAAGCAATCCTCTCACCTCAACTTTCTGAATAGCTAGGACTACAGATGTACATCACAATGCCCAGCTAATGTTTAATTATTATTATTTTTTTTTTAGTGTTAGGGTCTTACTGTGTTGCCCAGGCAGATCTCAAACTCTTGGCCTCAAATAATCTTCCCACTGTGGCCTCCCAAAGTGCTAGCATTACATGTGTGAGCCTTCATACACCCATGTTGTCTCTTTCTTCTGAGTTCTTTTTTACCTGTTTCCTACTCTTGTCTTTGTCTTTTTTTAGAGGAATGGTGATTATTAGCTTTCTTTTCTTTTTTTTTTTTCTGAGACAAGAGTCTTATGTCATGATAGCTTATTGCAACCTCAAACTCCTAGGCTCAAACAGTTCTCCTGCCTGGGAGCAGCTGGGACTAGAGGGACTCACTGGCATGATCAGCTTTTTTTTTTTGAATAGAGACAGGGGTCTTACTTTTGCTTAGGCTGGTCTCCAATTCCTGGACTCAAGTAATCCTTCTATGTTGGCCTCCCAAAGTACTAGGATTACAGGCTAAGTTAGTCATCATACCCAGCTGACTTTCTATAATTTTGAGTGGGCTGATTGGAAATTTCGGGCATGTCATGGGCATACTTTAAGTGTTGAGTCTCACCATTAGAAAACAGCACAAATCTTGTGAATTTGAGGGGCACTATTAGAAGTTTGTAACATAATTCTTTCTCTTGGGCCTATCAGTTCCCCGGAGAAGAATTTCTTGCCTCCTGTTTGGGTGTAGGGGTGGGGGAGTAGCTGCCCACTCTCAGAAAAGGTTGGAGTGAGGTGGAGGAGGGCTGGTGGGGCTGGGAATGGACTGGGGTATGAGTGCTTCTCCTACATAATTGAAGCCAATCCTATTTTCTGCCCATTACTGCTCAGGCCTTCAGAGGTAATCGTGCCTCTGATAATTACTGAGTCTTCCTGTCCCTGCCTCACATATGCTTAAGTTTTGGTGTTCTAGCTTTGCTAAATTAGATACCACTCTTCCATTTGCCTTTTCCCACAGTGCAGAATTATGTTGACATTTCTAGTCATCTGTCATCTCTTGTCATTTATTCAACAAATATTTTTTAAGGACCTAAGATGTGCCAGACACTACAGTGATGACTAAAACAAAATTCCTGTTCTAGAGCTCCTGTTTTCCAGGCTCTGTCTTGTTGTAATTGTGTGCTGTCATTTCCAGATGGTGCAGAGATGCCCACTTTTCATTTCTGTGAAGTCATAGTGTACAGTCAACTCTTTGATTTAGATATATTGCGTTTCTTTCTTACATTTAGTCATTTATTTGAAAGGTTTCCCTATGAGTAGGAGGAGGAGATGAGAATAAGGGAGGGAAAGCTTGTCTTCAGTAACCACACAAGCCCTAGAGGATAGAGAAGGGAAAGGAATTAAAAGGGGAAAGTACCTGACTGGTGTGTTGAAAGCCAAAAAAAAGAGAGAGAGAGAGAGAGATGCCTGCACAGTGATTTGTAGAGACCATGTCATAGGGAGATGTTCCTGATTGGGTGCTTGTGACTCATGAAGTAGGTCTATTTAATTCCAAAGCTTTTGATATGTAGGAAATCACCAATTGAAAATAAACGAGCAGAATAAGAAATATTCTTGGTACTTACAATTTTCTAAAAACATAAACATCAAATAAGTCCAAAAGTAAATAGACCTCCCTTGCCACAACATCTAAAACTACATTTTTAAGGCCAGTGCCCTGTTGTGCTTTGCCCTTGTTAGTGTGAAAGAAATGAATTTTTCAATTATTTTGTTAAAAAATTTAATCAGTGGGCTAAATTTATTTTTTAACTTACACTTTATTTTGAAATCTCATTTAATTGATTCATCACCTTTGAGAAATACTGATTTTGTAATTGATGGGCAATCCTTAAAAAGTTGATTTTTTTTTTTTTTTTGGAGAGGGGATACAGAGTCTTTGTCACCTAGGCTAGAGTGCATTGATGTCATCTTAGCTCCCTGCAACCTCAAACTCTTGGACTCAAGTTATCTCATCCCCACCTCAGCTTCCCAAATAGCTGGAACTACAAGGTACACACTACCACACCTGACTAGTTTTTCTATTTTTTAAAGAGGTGGGAAGGTCTCCCTATGTTGTCAAGGCTGGTCTCAAACTCCTGAGCACAAGGAGTCCTCCTGCCTTGGCCTCCCATAGTGCTAGTACAGGCATGAGCTCCTGTACGTGGCCAGATATTTTTTAACTCAAAGTACTTGAAATCAGATTGTTGAAAACTATATTAACAAAACAGCTTTCTGGTGTACCTTTAAAATAGAACTGCTTTCAAATATGTGGGAAATATTGTCTGACTAGCAAGTTATATACATAACCAAAGTGATACGTCTGGATATATTTCCTGCTACAAATATTATTTTTTTAAAAAAGCAAGGTTTTGTGTTCATGAAGTTTTGATAATCCTTTTGAAATAATGTTAAGAGGATTAATGAATAAAAACTGAGTGTCAATCAGCAATGTGAGAGAAATTGAAATAGAATTATTTAAATTTAGTAACTGATTAAACTTATTTGTTTTATTAAAGAAGAAAGGTATCTCTACCATTTAAAATTGGCAGATCATTTCTTTCTTCTTCATTTTTTTGTAACTTTTTTGAGATATAATTCACACATGCCGTTTACCTGTTTAAAGCATACAATCAGTGGGTTTTCAGCCATTCATAGAATTGTACACCATCTCCACTATCTTATTCTGGAATATGTTCATCACCCAAAAAGCAACTCTGTACCCTTTAGCTATCACTCCCAACTCCTCTCCCCCAGCAGCCACTAATCTACTTTGATTATGTATATGCCTATTCTGGATATTTCTTCTTTTTTTGAGATA
>CAUYRH010033690.1:0-28814 GCA_963574655.1 Perodicticus potto | reverse complement strand
GAGGAGGAGACGGGGAAAGACCGGGAGAGGAACGGAGAGAGCTTCTCTCTCCCTACTTGAAATCTCTCCCTCTACCAGGAGCTTTGGTGTTTTCTGTATTCTTTTCTGTAAATCAATTCTGTCTTACCACGGAGGGGTGGGAGGGGAAATAATGTAATGAAGAATAATAAAATACATGTATTAAAAAAAAAAAGATAATCTAAAGAAAGGGGGGGATTGAATCACAAAACAATGATGCATGTAAGCATGCTCTGTGTAATCAGTGCATTCTTCTTCTGTATTAAAGTAAGAGAAAAACATTTTAATGAAAATAAATGAATAAATTTATTTTTGAAAAAAAAAAAAAGACCACTTTTCACGTCTTCCTTTTACATAACCATTCCATGGGTTCTTAATTGGCAAAATGAGTCCCCGCTTCCTATAGTCGTGGCACCCATTTCTCAAGGCCGGTGATCAACTCTCACCCCTTTGAAGGTCACAATAAGTCCTTGCTTAGAAGTGCTGCAGCGCTTACTTTCCAGATTAGTGCTTCTTAAACTTTAATGTGCCTTCAAATTGCCTGGAGATCTTTTTAAAATGCAGATTCTGCTTCAGTGATCCTGAGGTGAGGGTCAAGGTCCTATTGTGTTCTGGACAAGGTCCAGGGGGTGCTGATGTGGCTGGTCCAGAGACCACACTTCAACATCACGAGGCAGAGAGCATCTGCTAACTCATTCAAAAAGAAACAAAAATGTGTTTTACAGAATGCACGGCAACACTGCCTCATACTCACCTGCTTACCATCACCACTTAGTAACTGGAGCCTATAGTCCCAGCTACTTGGGAGGCTGAAGTGGGAGGATTGCTTGAACCCAGGAGTTTTACAGTGAGCTATGATGATGATACCACTGCTTTCTAGCCCATGTGACAGAGTGAGGCCTGTCTCAAAATATATATGTATATGGATACATATATACACACACATATTCATATATATGATTCATTTCTTATATTACTCAATAAATGCAGTTATAGCACAAGTTTGAATCTGTTAACTATATACAATTGTGGGTGTCACCTAAGCAGATTTAAGAATAAATTGGGGGGCTCAGCATCTGTAGCTCAGCAGCTAGGGCGCCAGTCACATACACCAGGGCTGGCAGGTTCAAACCAGGCCCAGGTCTACTAAACAACAATGACAACTACACCAAAAAATAGCAGGGTGTTGTGGTGGGCACCTATAGTCCCAGGTACTTGGGAGGCTGAGGCAAGAGAATCGCTTAAGCCCAAGACTTTGAGGTTGCTGTGAGCTGTGATGCCACAGCACCCTAACAAGGGCGACATAGCGAGATCTGTCTCAAACAAACAAACAAAAAGAATAAATTGAGGTCAGAGATTGTACCTAGAGAAAATTATTTGTAATACTAAGTGGGAAATATCTATGGAGACAGGTGGGAAATCCCAGAGCAGAAAGAGGATCCTCCCCCTGAACACAGGATCCGAAGATAGTCCAGTGTTCAAGCCATCACTTCATTCTTCACACCACAGCCCACTGAGCACACTCAAATGACTCCAAGCCATGCCCTCTTTATTTACACTTCAGCTCCCCTGGGACCATCCACCCACCTGCTTATAAGCCTGTTTCCCTTACCTATCAGGACACAACAGACCATTCTAGCACTCAGTGGCCCTAAACAATTCATTAGTGCTTCTTGCATTCTCGAGTTGATGAGGCTTAGCTGAGCAGTTTTCTCCCTTGAGTTCTGTCTTGCAGTTGGCAGATGAAGCTAACATCACCTACATTCTAGGCTGGGGCTGGCCATCTATGCTGGACGCTCACATGGCTGGCCCTGCCGGGCAGTGCTCAGACACCTGTCTCTCCACGCAGCCCCTGCACAGGGCTAACTTGGATGTCCTTGCAAGGTGTGGTCTCAGGCCAGTCTGACTGCGGTGACTGGCTGTCACCAGAACAAGCATCCTGAGAGACCCAAGCAAAATCCATGTGGCTTCTAAATGCCACTTCAAAAGTCAAGCACAGGCATTTCTCCTTCATTCTATTAGCCAGCCTGGACTCTGCAAGTCCTCAGTTTCTAGAGGTTTTGCTTCAGTGGGGAAGGGGCAATCTTTGGAGAGTGACTGCCACAAGCCCCAAAGCTTCTCAGGTGACTCATGTCCCACACGTGTGGGGGAAATCAGGAGAAGGACAACCCATCTTTGCCAATGCTGTTTCCTTCCAAGATCAGATTGGAAAAAGAGCAAACAAAAAAAAAAAAAAATCTATGTGTGTAAAGGCTTCTGCTTCAGCCCTCAAAACCTTTGCACAACATTGCCTGTAAGAAAAGCTAAGAGATGTCTACTAGGTTTTGAAAATCCACAGCCAAAATGACATTCGAAGGCCATTCCATTACACCATGCAACAATGACAAGTCAGCAGCTAAAAGAGGCCATCGCCTCACCTGCTTTCCTTGGTCTTCCATGGACCAGAATGCTCATTTCTTCCTAATTATTTTCCCTGAAAGAAATACTTGGGTGGCAAATATTATGCAGAAACAGATTATCTGTTTCCTGGATAATGAAAACACAAAAGTAAGCCCGATGCCTGCTGATTCTCTCCTGCCAAAAGCTTTACTAAATTGTTTATAAAAGAAGATTCACAGAAAGGGAGACAAGAGGGCCCTTCCTTCTTTTTACTTCTGGCTCCTTCCCTTTTCCCAAAGGAATAAACCCAGAGCTATGGATTCCCACTAGCGAGCTCCAGGGCTGGCGAGCCAGTGCCTAACCTGGACGTGGACTCTCAGTCACACTGCCAAGCCAGATGTTTTCTTTTCCAGAAATAATTTTGCATCTCTTATCTTTCCCTCCCATTCATAACAGAATAATTAAAATTGATTGATCATCCACTGGACACAAGGTAATATATGCAGTGCTCTTTCCAAAAATCCCTTATCTTCCTTTTCCCATAAAGCAAAGACGAGAGACACACAGTTGTTTTCCCTGGTATTTATCTGCAAAGCACAGGAAGATGTCAAAGGCAGTTAGGAAGGTCACAGGCACGTTTAGTGCAGGGTGCTCGCGAGCTTCTTCAGTCTCATATACGCAAGGACCTTGCATGTCATCTCTGCACCCAGGGACGGGAGGTTTCTGAGAACTGTTCAGAACAAATACAGTGTGTGTCTATTACTCTTCCTGCCCAGTCCTTTTTATCCCTCAAGAAACTGCTTCTTTAGGGGTTACTGAAATTGTCCCTGCCTCCTCCAGCTCTGGAAATAAGCATATGATGGAGGAAGATCAGATCCTGAAACCAGAGAGAAGGTACCCTTGAACCAACCTGGGAGAACCAGATTTCTTTTCCAGGATCTGTATGGATGTGAGGAAGGGGAAGTTGTCTCTCATTAGGTCAGATGCTTCCCGGGCGCGTCTCTGACACTTGCGGAGTAATCCAGCTCAAGAAGCTCGCAACCAACCGTCGAGGTGGGTAGAAAGGGGCAGCATTCTGGGGCATGATTTGAACCTCTGAATCTAAGGCCACTGCACCGCTGGACTTTCTACTACAAGTGTCAATAAGTTCTCTTCCCTCCTCCTTTAGTGGCTATTTTGGGTTGAGTTTCTGTCATTTGTAGCTATCAAGGCCTAACTAATACACAATTGCTTTAGGTCAAACCAACCTCAAACTTTCCACCCACATAACAGCACGATCATTGAACACCTAGAAAGATCCATCATTTTGGCAGCTATAAGGATGAGTTTGCCAAGACCTTACAGTCAGCAGAGCTATTGGAGTATTTCAGCCACCATCTGAGAGTAAACTGGTTTAGTCATCCTGAAGTCTATTTTTCCTGCCTGTGCGCGACCATATTGGTCAGGGTCCTAACAGATATATTTCAATCAAGCAATTACTTATAGAGTGGTGAGCAGGATTAATAAGGTGTGGGGACCTAGAGACCAGCCGCAGTGAGAAGGATCTGTGTTACCAAAGCTCAGAAACAGCTGGCACCTTGCTGGGCCACAGCCATAGCACCAAGGCCGGGAGGGAGCAGGGAAGAAACGACCCAAGCCCTCTCTCCTGCCTACTGAACCCGTGCCAGGGCCTTCCCTTGACCAAGCCCCAATGGAAGCCAGCTGTGGAGGGAGCCCAGTGATATAGGAATAAAACAGTTCCCTAAGAAGGAGAGTGATATACAGAAAGAATCATAATTAGGAACCAACACAGAGAATGGCATACCTACCCACCCTCTCCTTTGGTAAAAAGAATGTAACACCATTAAAGGCTCATTGGGAAAAGATGGGGAAAGCACTTGCTTCGGGCCCTGCGTGCTTTGGTACAAGAATGTTCACCTTCCCGAATATCCTCACTGTCTTTGTTCATATGAACCTGTGCATTTCTTCGAGATGATTTTAAAACCTAAAGTCCATCATTCTCCCTGTTACCATGATCACATAAACTTTTTTGCTCTGTATTTTCTCCCTCCTTCCCCAGATAGCCTTATACACGGAGGATACAGAGAGACATAGAAAAGGACAGAGGAAGCTCCGAAGCCAGGATCAGCAATGACAAAGAACCTGAGTGTTTGATGTGCCTCACGCTCTTTGGAGAACAAATGCACCCAAGTGTATGGTCTTTAGCAAGATGAATGTACACGCTAGGATGTTTCTGCTTTGTTTTTGTGCATTCTCACCATCCATCTTCAGGCAGACATTTCTCCTTAATACATACAGTATATGGGAAATTGTTTTTCGGCTATAAAAACGCATTAACAGCTCCAAAGGAGCAATTACACCATGTATTGTAAATGCACATTAAGACTAATACACCACACTTATCTCGACCTCAATGAATTCAGAGCTGTGGTATGGCGAGTCCAAAGGTGACTCAGATTAGTTCAAGATATAAGACCCCAGGGGGAGAGGGCTTCCCCCTGCTGTGTCAATTACAATGACACAGGTATAAAGCAATAACCTGGTCCCATTTTGTTGCTTTTTAAAGAAGGTGCTGCATCTGAGATGAGGCTGTGCATGCACAAAGGCCTATTTACGCCTCTGCATTCCCATGGTGAATTTCTGCAAGCCCTCTGACTCACGTCAGCCCCTCACATTCGGAAATCATTGTGTCTCATGCAGACAGCAAGTCAATTACTGAGGCTAGATGCCTGGTTTTAGAGCAGACTTTATTTATTACCCTTGTTATGGCTGGGATATGGAGGACCCTAACCGTAATGTGTGAAATCAGATTCTTCTACTGTTGCATTACAAATCTCATTGGATGCAGTGAATTTGCTTTATTCGGGTCTATTCTAGATTAACGGGAAAGGAAATATAGATTTTTTTTAATCCATATAAACAACGTTGACTTGTTAGAGACTTGTTTCTGATGTTTATGGATTTCTCTTTAGTGCATACAGCCTATAGAAAATTGTTTTTAAGCAATAAACAATAATTGTATTTGGGGACACAGAGGTACCAGTGCCGTATTGCATTCAGCCTGCTGATAAATTTCTCTGGCCTATTTTTTTTTTTTCCTGTGCAGACATAAAAATACAAAGACAAACAATATATTTTCCTGCCTCTGCTGCAACCTTTTCCTCTTCCACTTTCTTTTCCACTACGTTTCTCATTTGATATTACCTTTTTAAATTGCTAAATATAAATATTCCACAATGAACGTCTGTAATTAGGTTGTCTGCTCCCCTTCAAGAACTTGTTAGAAAGGGAAAGGGCTTTAATCTAAAGCAGACTAACAGAGCTAGAAGTTAATTAGAAATTAGCCATATATCCTGGGTAAATTATTTATGCTAAGCCATGTGTTACTGTAAAAATAATATACATTTACACTGACAATTGTAAACATAAAATAATTAACAGTAAAAGGGAAGATATTATCCCTTAATAGAATCCCTTTGCCAAGACCAATTTAATTTTCTCTCTCATAATAATAACCCAGGGTCTCTGCCTTATGTACAAAGAGTGCTTTCTTTGTGCTTTTTTTCTTTTTTTTTTTCTTTTCTTTTTTTCTTAGTGCTTTCTTTTTCTCTTTTCCTCTTTCTCATTCTCTATCCCTCTCTTCCTCTGCTGCATGAAGAGTTGTTCTCTGATTTACCTATATCCCCTTTCAGCATGCCTTTTCCTTCTTTTTTCACTTTTCTACCTTATTTTCTAGTCTTTTTTTTTCTATCTTTGCCCCTTTTCTCCATGTTTTTTTTAATTCAAAAATTAAAGAGCCTGGCTCAGCACCTGTAGCTCAGCACCAGCCATATACACCAGAGATGGCAGGTTCAAATCCAGCCCAGGCCTGCCAAACAACAATGACAACTATAACCAAAAATAGCTGGGCATTGTGGTGGGCACCTGTGGTCCCAGCCACTTAGGAGGCTGAGGCAAGAGAATCGCTAAAGCCCAAGAGTTTGAGGTTGCTGTGAGCTGGGATGCCACAGCACTCTACCGAGGGTGACATAGTGCAACTCTGTCTCAAAATTAAATTAAAGAGACTTCTAAAATCTTACTCAGGGTGATTTTCTCCTATCTCACCCTGAATCCTGTTCCCTCGCTCTCCTTCTCTTTCCTTTTCTCTCTTTGGGATCCAGGCTTCTGACAAAATGTTTATTGTTTAAATTGTTCAAGAAAAAAAAGCTCTAAGGTGTAAACATAAAATGTAGTCTATCTTAATTCTCTCTCCTCTTTCTCCCTTATCTATTAGGAAGGACATAAAGATCAAAATGGGCTAAGCCTAGAATGCGCTCTCAACCCATTTAGGGGCCTTTGGATTCAACCCAAATGCTGAATTATGTTTGTTTCCTGTGGTGAACATGTATATGTACTAGCATTGCACAGAGTCCCTTTTGGGGAATAGGGCATTTGTATTCATATATTTCTATATGCATAATCAGTATTAAATACCATTTAATGAAGTGTCTTTGTATCTAAAACACAGTTACCTGAGGACTCTCCTTAGAAAACATTCATTGAATTTTTTCCCCATTCATGTCTGGCAGCGACAAATACTCTGCAGCTTTTACACTGTTAGTGTAGGTGTTGTTAATGTACTTTCCACATCCATTTAAATGCAAATCTTCATGCAAATAATCACTTGGAGGAGGAAGAAAAAAAGAAAATGTGTTTAGCTGAAGACAAAGCTAAAGGGATAATAGAAAGCATGAATAGGGTGTCAGTGGAGGGCTACACAATAAAAACCTCCCCTGCTCCAAAGTGAAAACACATTAACGACAGCACAGAGGATTTCTCAATAGGTTCTTACAGTATTGTTGTATGTAAACATGATTCCCAGCAGGTGAAACAAAATGAATGAATTTGGAAGAAATGTACACGTCTCTGGAAGAAGTGAAAGGTTGAGCCAGTCATACAAAACAGGCACTCGATCAATGCCCCAAATACTAATGAAGGCCAAATATTTATGCTTCCTTCAGACATCCAAAATTCAGAACCAAAGAACTCATTGTCCAAATGACTCAATTATTAAATAATGCAGTGGGGAGAGCATTTCAACAGAAAAGTAGGTAATGAGCTAGGACTAAATAAATATCATTACACTTGAGAACAGCAACTTCAAGGCTGAATTTGGCTCTGGGGAGGGCTGTATTGTGATCCTGGGGAAATTTCCCATTTGCACTATTTGCAGGGAAAACGTTACATCAACAAAGGTTAAGTGCTGGCATCAAGAAAAGCAGAACATCCTAGAGTTTCTCAGTTATTTCTATTTTAAGTACCTCTCCAAGTTTCCCTTGGATACAGTCAAGAGGGTTGACAAGAAACCAAGAAAGTTGCAAAATAACAAGGCCAAAGGGCTGGCAATGGCGTATAAAGGGCGAAAATGATCTGTTAGTGTTATGTATTTCCAAATGGATAAACCTATTTGTGACACATGATGTTGTACTGGAGAAAAACACTTCAGTTTTCTTGTAGGTCTCGGAATTTGCAGTTGCTCTGTTTGACGACACCAGCAGAGAAATGGAACTTGGAAGGCTTAATTTGGACATATCTTGGAAGGATTTCAATAGACTTCAGGCAGTATTATATGCTCTTTAACTTGGAGTGAGTTCACGTTTCTTGGAGAGTACATCTGGCTAGAATGATTACTTTTGATTTCCTTGGCTGCACTGAGCCAAAAACACCCCCACCCCCATCCCCACCCCCACCCCCTTGCCAAAAGGAAAAGAGTAAAAGGAAATAAAGTCTTTGCAAAAATTAACTGTATAAATTATTTATTTCCCCGCAATGAAAATGTTTTACCATTTAAATAAATATTCCCCTTTGACAGCGGTTCTCTCGTTCTTCTATTTATCTTGCCAGCTATTTGTTTTTTACTGTCCTTTGAGATAGCATTAGGAATCCTGATTACGTTCTACCTCTCCAGTCAGGCAACCCAAACGTTCTATATTTGCACACATTCTGCCATTGATTTCAAACCTTAAACTATAATCAGAGTCAGATGAATTCTGTAAAAGACTTGGCTCCATGCCAGAACATCAGGTGGTGTTAGAAAGGGAAAAAAATGTAAAAATTTTCCTATGAATTTACCAGAATAGTCAAAAAGAAGGAGAGGCATGGAGACAATTTGATCTTCGAAAAGACTCAAGCTTCCAAGCATTAAA
Source organism: Perodicticus potto (assembly GCA_963574655.1). Classification (NCBI taxonomy): domain Eukaryota; kingdom Metazoa; phylum Chordata; class Mammalia; order Primates; family Lorisidae; genus Perodicticus; species Perodicticus potto. The sequence continues at coordinate 20,232 of CAUYRH010033690.1, read as the reverse complement.
TTATCCACTGGAATAAATTATAGAGGACTGTAATTTATTTATATGAGGTAGATATATAAATTATCTTATATTTAAGCTATTCAACACATTTAATTAAGATTTTATTTATACATTTATGACAACATTTAAATTATGAAATATATTTGTTGATAAATGTTTGTTTATATATTTACCTACATATTCTCTTTTCCATAAAGAATAGACCAGGAGGAAGATTTATTCATCAGGATAAGCTAGATAATGCCATAGAAAGCAAGCCCCAAATTCTCAGTGATGTAATCTACAAAGGTCTGTTTGTTGCTCATTCAATATCCACTCTAGGTCCAGCAGAGTTTCTAGGGTAACTAATTTCTAGTCAGGGATTCAATCATCCAGGCTCCTGAGGGATCCACTTGATAATTGTACCACCTATTCCCACAGTGGGAGAAGACAGCTGTGATTGCATTTAAATACGCGGGCTTGGTAATGACCCACATCATTTCCTCTTGTAGCTCATTGGCCAAAGGGTGTCATGTGGCAATGATACCAAGATATGATTCTCCTGTCGCTCAGAGGGCCTAGAGAACCAGGTTTGAATGAGCAGTGGAAGCTTCTAGCACAGAAGAATGCAATGGTACTAGACGTGATTGTTCTCCTTAGAAAAATCTATGGCTTATAATTAGTACCTTGCTCATCATGTTCACCATTCAATTTGGATTATGTTTGTAGGCTTGTCTATTTCACTATTGATGGCTTGAGAGATCTTTGAGGTTAGGAAACATTTTGCTATATTTTTATACCCAATTGACAATGACCTTACAGTGGGTATTTTATAAATATTGATTTAGTTAAATGATGCTATTCCTACTAAGATAATCATTAAATTTTCCTTATCTTTTCCTGGTACAGCTATTAGGTCAAAACCCTTGGAAAATTAGCCAATGCCTGTACGCAAAGCAGTTGTGGATAAGTGCAGACTTCAGTGGGCCAGTGGGACCACATCAGTAAAGAGTGATGAGTATCTTTTCTAACTCAGATATTTACACCTCTTCCTTTGTCAGGAAAAAAAAATAAACTAGTTTTAGGAAAGAGATGCTATGTGGGGCTATGAAAATAACCCAGACTGGAGCCTGGAAAATTGAATTCTTGTTCCTACTCTACCCTTATTTCACTGTGGAACCTGTGTATTCACATCACCTCACTCGGCCTCCATTTCCTCATATGTGGAGTGATGGATTCAGAGCTCACTCACACAATGCTATAGGTGCTGTGAGACTTAAAGGAATTTTTAGATAATTTATTTCAGAAGTGTTCCCATATTTGTTAACGGGATCAGAGTTAAGAACATTTTAAAATAAAGTCATCTTTTAGCATTTTTCATCTCAGTACCTGGCCCTTCAAGGCCCTTGGTCATTCAGCATCCCCCGCTCCCCTGAAAGTTCTTAGTTTAAATATCACTGTCTTGAATTCACACCAAAGCTTATTCTTCCTTTCTTTCCTTTGATAAAAGAATAAGCTAAAGTTCTACATAATAAATCTCAGCTAGAAATTTGTGATTCCTCAATGTATGTAGACTTGATCCACCATTCCCAAAACTCTGATAAGTAGCCTACGGGTATGTGATCCAGCGGCAGCCAAGATATGCTCCTGTCCAGGGCTTTGAACCCTGCCTTGTACACCAAAGCACAAAGACTGCTTGGATTCCTGTACGGCCGCAGATGTGATAGGAATATCCTCCTTACTGGAGGAGGAGCCGGGGTGGGCGAGTGTTCCTTCAAGGCGCACAGGCTCTGTGCTGTGATAGTGGTGCTATGATGTTCTGGTCCACTTGCTTCTGTTAAAACAAGGCCGTATTACTCCCTGATTTTTTACTTCCTTGGCTTCTTACCATTTTCCCGAACTTGGTCCTTTAATCTCCTAGGGATTCTGAAGCCTCCAAGAGCTTTGCAGTAAATTCATCTCTTTGCTTAATACCACTGCAGACCATTTCTGTTCCTTACAACTAAAAGACTTGGAGGTTGTGCCTGATAATGAAATAGTTGCTTCTAGAGTTTCTAGAGTGTCAAAAAATATACTATCTCAGTTATTCCTCCGATTAATCTTTAAAGGAGATAAGATATAAAAATATAAGCATGTTACATTTAAGCATGCTACATTTAAGATTCCAAGAGAGGAAATGATGTGACCAAGCTCAGTATAGTATTAAGTGGTGGATCAAGATTCATTACCAGAAAAAAATTACTTCACATCCAGTTTTTATGTGTTTGTTTTTGGTTTTTCATGTTTCACCTTGCTCTTCTCCAAATGAGTTGCTTTAATCACAAGAGCCCAACCTAAAAGAGGCTTTTTTATCAGAAGATGGAAGGGAATATCCTCGAAATCTCCCCCCAAAGGACGGGCCCCTTGCTCAAACAAATGTAAGTAACCACAAGCGGTACTTAATTCCAGCTCTGCCAGCGGCTGACCAGCAGGATATGAGCAGACACGGAGGAAAAGCAGGCTCGTGAGAATTAACAGTCCACGTGGCAGAGCAGAGACACAGGAACCAACAGATATACTGATCTCGCCCCTTAAAGAGATGTAAGTCTTCAGCCTGTAACTTCCTTGACCTTGTCATATTGCCTCTCTTTTCCCCACTGTTCTGTCTTCCAGGATCTGGTTGCAATAATAATTCTAGGAGTACAAATTCTTCCAAATACAATCAACCAGCCTTCATCTGTTTTCTAAATTTCCCCGTCTGAAGTCTGCTCTGCGTATCCTCTTCCCTTCTGAACACCTGTTTGGAGCCTTGCCTCTTACAGGGAAAGGGCCTTAAAAACTCTGACGTCTTGGTAAGGAAAGAGAAGAGGAACACAGTTACCTGAACGGGGCAATGCTGAAGAACCAGTTCAAAGCCAGTACCCTAGTGGCACGTGTTTGGGGATTAGCAGACTAGACCGGGCCTGGGGGTTGCTTAAGCTCATAAGTGAGCGAGAGGGATGAATAAGATGACTATGGCTGTAAGGTGGGATGACGGGAACTGGAGTGTCACTAGGTATATTCTTCATTCTCCTTATGAAGGCATAAGTATAATTAGTAGGGGATTCACTCATTAGAAGAAGGCGTGATCTTAGAGAGGGCCACCCTGGGCCTCGCGGCTGTCAGACCACCTGCCAGTGAGTGTCCGTAGGAAGAGACCGGCAGGGTGCAACTCTGCCTGCAACACTTCCTTCAAAACTTCATGAAGAAGAGGCCCAAACCTCTGCCACCTATTGAGTTTTGTGACAGCCCCACCCTGCTTTCCATCCTGGTGAGTGGCAAGAGATTTTAAATGAATAAGAGTTTAGTGGGTAGAGGATGTTACCTTTTTCTTATAGATAAGAAAAGGATACAAGCATTAGGATACAACGTTACAAGTATCAGCCCCCAGAACATAAAGGAAAGGTAACAGCTGGAAAGAAGAAAGGTGTGGGCACCCAGCCAGGAGTAAGGACGGAAGAGAGACAGAGGGAGGAAGCCCACGTGTGCCCCTCACAGACTGAGAGTGTTCTGCCTTCCAGGGTCTCCAAAGAGACTGACTCTATTAGCGAGTGGCTTTAGTGCAGACAACATAATAGATAAGATAAAGAGGAAGGGGATTATTACAGACTACAACAGCTCACAAAATCTCTGGGTGATTTGAAAGAGCGGGCTCTAGACAGGACTTTAAGCGGCAGCTTGCATGGCGACTGCAGAGAAGAAGTGTGTTCAAGGATTTGGGTCCCGCATGGGCTTCTGTTGCAATTAGGAAATGGTGAAGCAAGAAGCTGCCTCTGCTGCTGCCAGCCCCAGGCTGACCCTGCCTCATACTCCTCTCCAGAAAGTCAGATCTCTATGCCAATAGCCACCACCTCTTACTCTTTCCCTTTTCCCTAGTCTCCTGTCAGTGTCACTTTGAGAATGGAGGTCAGAGGCCCCTCTAACTGCAAAGGGATCTGTGAGATACAGTTTTCAGCTTCCTGGGTTTGCCTGCCTGGGAGAATGAATGAGAAGGCATAGGTCTCAAAGGGAATGAGCTGCAGGATCTGCCACCTTGACCTTCTGCTATTCTCACCATGGTCTCTAAACCAAAGGCAAAGCTGCAGGGTGTTTGCTCATCATCAAGTAATATGTTTGTTCTCGGAAAATTACATTCCAGATTTCATCTTAAACACATACATCATGCCCCCTTTGGAACTCTCTTCCTCTTCAGGCAAAGGCCATCAGGAAAATTGGCAAGAAAACTTATCTTTGAAAAAACAAAACAAAAATTACTGAATGCAGTGTACAAATGCCTTCACCCCCATTTTTCAAAATGAGAAAATCAAGAACTAGAATGGCTACACAATATCCCTAGCCTCAAGTCAGTCGGACACCAAAGCTGATGTGCTAGCCATTACCTATACTGTGTTCAAAGAAATTGCATGAATTTGAATGTCAGCTCTGGACAGATGGACCACAGAAGGGGAGCATGTTCCTGGGGAACAGAGCATAGAAAGGGAGGTAAGCAATCACATAAAATATTAGCGGCAGATTGGATTTTTATTTTTTAACCATTTATTTGAACTAATATGAGACATACAGACAAGTTGCAAAAATAGTAAAAAGAGTTCTATTACACTACTCAACTTCTTTCTCCTAATGTTAACATCTTATAAAACCACATTGTAATTATTGATAGTGGGAAATTAACATTGGCACTGGATTATCAACTAAACTTTAGATCGTATTCACAATTTCTATTTTTTTTGAAACCAATCTTCTTTTTCTGTTTTAGGACCCTCCACTGCATTTAGCTGCCATTTCTCCTTAATTTCCTTTAAGCCTTCATAGTCTTTCCTTGTCCTTCATGATTTTGAAACTTTTGAAGAATACTGATCAGTTATTTTGCAGAATAGCTACCAAATTTCACTCATTCAATATTTTCCCATAATTGGAATTAGGTTATTATTTTTAGTAAAGATATCACAGAAATAATGTTTGTGTCCTTCCAAGTGCACCATATCATCATATTTCAGGGCTCAGGACAGTGATATCTTATACAATCCAGGTGTCCTGGTGTCCACTCCACAGCTACTCTCCCTTTACAGTAGATAGGTGTTTGAGAGGAGACATCTTGCTACACAGCAAAGTACTATGTTATGAAAATGAATAGAACAGACACAAGAAAAACATATTTTACAGATTCCATGAAACTGCAACATTTTTCCTATAAGATTTCCCAGAGATTGTCTCTTTGTTATATTAGGTGTCATTGTCAACCCAAAAACGAACCAAAAAGGCAAAAGCATAGATTAGAACTTACCATAGGTTATATTGTAAAAAGAAAATTAGCCTCAAAGTTTACATCCTTTTAGTGGATCTCGTTTGTAACACAGTGACTAGTGTTTACCAGATGCTGATTCTCTCTTTCTTTCTCCTCTATATTTATTAATTTAAACTCAATTTTGAGGAAGAACTGTTTCTTCTCTTCTGTTAATCTATTTGATTATTTATGTGTATACACAATTTTCATGAGTATTTATTTTATTCTATAGATTAAATACAATACTATCATTTATAGTGTTGCTCATACTGGTCTACATTTGGCCATTGGGAGCTGCTTTGGGTGGGAATCTGTGTACTTTTAACTAGATGCCTCAAGAGCCCCAGGTTTGCCTTATAGTGGAGCGCCAGGAAATAAAATTTCTTTTGGACACTGGAGCAACCTTTTCTGTACTTCTCTCTAACCGTGGTCTTTTTTCTCCCAAATCCATAACTGTATGGGGGTGTCTGGAAAGCCGGTTACCAAATTTTTCTCCCAGCCTTTAAGCTGCAATTGGGATGACTTGCTGTTCTCTCATGCCTCCCTAATCATGCCTGAAAGTCCTGCTCCCCTTTTGGGGAGGGACATACTAACTAAAACAGGAACTTTCCCCTCCTAGAGATCTAGTCATGATCAAAACTCTCCCCTCTAATTCACCTTCCCTAACCCCAACTTGGGAAGTCCCTTTTCCTGTTATCTTTGTCTTCCTCTACAGCTGTTAAAGTTATAGGAGTCGATTCCTGCATACATCATTCACAAGTAAAATCCTGGAACCCTCCATCTTCTACAGAGGCAAACAATGAAGACAGCCAACCACAGACCACCTACACTTGTGAGCCAAAAAAAGTTTGAAGTTATCATTTAGGAAACAGCAAGAAAAATCCTAATATGGTTTTCTTTTAGCATCACTGAATAAGTGCTCCTGACTTGACGCTGTTCTACCTTTGCCTATTACTGATTATACTAATCAGATTTATGTTTTCCAGAAATGTCATCAAGCCACACGCAATAAAAATGGTTCCAGTCCATGAACCACTGTATCACTCTCCCTCCAGAGAAACCCTAACTGCCCCCTTCTATCATTGTCCGATTCAGCAGGAAGCAGTTAGATTGAGTCTTCGCCCTTTTTCCCTAACAGCAGTTAGAGTTTCTACTCGGAGAGGGAGAATTGATGCAGGACATTTGGCGCCCTAGCCAGCTCAGTGGAGCTGGCGGACCTGCCACCTCCTCGTTGGTGGTATTGGTGCTGCGGCAGCCAACTAAAGAACCAGCGGACTGGATGATAGGCAAGGAGGGGGACCTCCAGCGGGCTGGATGACAGGCAAGGAGGTCCAACCCCCACCGGAGGCTCCAATAGCCAAAAAGGCCGGACAACTGCCAAAGAGACACCTGTGCCTTGGTGTCTCCTTCACTTCACACTTAGGACTAAATGCGGAACCCCCATTTTCTATGCCTAGGTTAATTTCATGTGAATTTCCTAGGTCTCAATTCCATGAATGGACTGTGTCCGTTCATTGATACATTCATTCACTTTACCCCAGCAGAAAGGACTGTCTTCGTTCAGTGATACATTCATTCACCTTGTCCCTGGTGGAAGAGACTGTGTTCATTCGTTTCCTGGCCAAGGAACCCATACACCTATATATACCCTGAGACTAAAAGCCTAAAGGGGGAGACAGGGAAAGACCGGGAGAGAAATGGAGAGAGCTTTTCTCTCCCCAGTTGAGTTCTCTCTCTCTACCAGGAGCTTTAGTGTTTTCTGTATTCTTTTCTGTAAATAAATTTTGTCTTACCACTGGGGGGGGGGGGGAAGGCAGACTAAACCCAAGAGAAGAAAGCATCTGAGCTTGAAGATAAGTTTCTCAAGAAAACCCAGTCATTTAAAGATGTAGGAAAGAAACAAAAAAGAACAATAACTTAGAGACATATGAGATGATGTGTAGTGAACTAATATATGAGGAGAGGAAAGATAGAAAGCATAGAAAATAAACTTCCCTGGCATCCCCAGAGATCCAGTCATGCAGATACAAGATGGTCATTAAAACAAAGGAAGATAAATAGCAAAACAGGACATTTCCAAGACACATAGTAATCAACCTAGCCAAAGTCAAAATGAAGGAGAAAACTCCACAAGAAGCTAGACATAAGAAACAATAGACCTACAAAGGAAAATCCATCCGGCAAACAGCAGAGGACTTCTCAGCAGAAACCTTACAAACCAGCACCCAAATTTTCAACCTTCTTAAACAGAACAACAGCCAGCCTGGATTCTTGTATCCTGCAAAACTAAGTTTCACATTTGGTGGAGAAATCAAATTTTTTCCAGATAAGCAAATACTGAGGGAATTTGTCATGACCAGAATTGCATCATACAAGAACCATAGATAACCAGCAGTGTAAAAAAAAAAACCAAAAAACCTAAACATCACTACTCATAACACAATAGCACAAGAGGGGAAACAAAGCAACAAGATACCATCCAACATGATGAATAGAACATCATCCCACTTGTATCTCTTAAAGTTCATGGTTTAAATACACCAATCAAAAGACAGGCTGGCTGAATGGATGAAAAACATGACCCAGTATCTGCTTTCTCTAGAAAATACATCTAAACCACAAAGATGCACACAAAGTCAATGTGAAATGATAAAAATAAATATTTCACACAAATGGAAACAAAAAGAGCAAGGGTAGCTATTCTCATATAAAACAAAATCAACTTTAAATCAACAAAGTAAAGAAAGACATCATTCTGTAATAGTAAAAGGAACAATTGGACAAGAAAACTAACAGTCATATGTATATAAATGTCTATTAGGTCATATATATATATTAGTTATATAAGTCATATATGTATTAGTTCACTACACATAGTCTCATATCTAAGTTGTTCTTTTTTGTTTCTTTTCTATATCTTTAAAACTAACAGTCTCTCTCTCTCTATATATATATATACACACACACACACATATATATATACACATACATACAACTAACACAGCAGTCCTCACATACATAAAGCAAATTTTATTACAGCTAAGCAATGAAATAAGTAGTAGCATTGTAATTGTTGAGGACTGCAACATCCAAATGTAAGAGCTGGAAAAACAATGAAAGTAGAAAATAATCTTTTTTAAAAATGGAACTAAATGATACACTAAGTCAAGGAAACCTAATAGACATTTACAGAGCATTCTATCCCAAACCACCAAATATACCTTCTTCTCAGCAGCACATGGGGCATTATCCAGCACTGATCATATCTTAGCCCAGAAAATAGGCCTCAACCAATTCAAAAAATAAAAGTCATACCATGCAACTTCTCAGACAATGGTGAAAGAAAACTAAAAATCAATCACAAGAGAAACACTGAAATCAGCAAAGAGTTATGGAAATTAAACCACCTGCTGGTGGTTTTATTGGGTCAAGAATAAAATTAAGATGGATATCAAAAGATTCTTTGAAGTGAATGACAAAGGGGACAAAAGCTATGAAAATCTATGGGACTCAGCAAAAGAATTCCTCAGGGAAAAATTCATACCCTTAAATGCTTACATCAAAAAGACAGAAAGATCACAAATTAACAACCTAATATCACATCTCAAGAAACTAGAAAAGGAAGAGCAAACCAAATCCAAAGCCAGCAGAAAGAAATGACAAAGGTCAAAGCAGAACTAAATGAAATGGAAAGCAAAAAAGTAATACAGAAGATCAATGAAACAAAAACTTGGTTCTTTAAAGGGATAGCCAAAATTGACTTACTGTTTGCTAGATGAACCAGTTATAGAAAGAAGGGAAAAGACCCAAATAAACTCAATCACAAATGAAAATCGAGACATCACAATTGATATCATAAATACAAAACATCATTCATGAGTACTATGCAATTCTCTATGCACATAATCTAAAAAATGTAGAGATAAATGGGCAAATTCCTGAAAAAACACAACCTCCCAAGACTCAATCAGGAAGCAATAGAACTCTGAACAGATCAATAATAAGCAGCAAGATTGAAGCAGTAATAAAAATCTTCAGAACAAAAGAAAACCCTGCACAAGATGTATTCATGGCCAAATTCAAGCAGACTTTTAAAGAAGAGCTGGTACCCACATTACAGAAATTATTCCATAACATAGAGAAAAAGGAAATTCTCCCTAACTCATTCTATGAAGCCAGTATCACCTTGATATTAAAGCCAGGTAAGGACACAACCAAAAAAAGAAATCTACAGATCAACATACCTTGTGAATAAATATACATGCAAAAATCCTCAATAAAATGTTAGCAAACCAAATTCAACACGACATCAAAAAAATATGCCACCAAGACCAAGTGGTCTTCATTCCATGGACAAAGGGTAGTTCAGCACATGTAAATCAATAAATGTGATTCACCACATAAAAAGAAGCAAAAAGAAAGACCATGTGATCATCTCAATAAATGCAGAAAAAACTTTCAACAGAATTCAACACATTTTCATGATAAAAAGTCACAAGAAACTAGGCATACAAGGAATCTACCTCAAAATTATAAAAACCATACACAACAAATCCACAGCCAACATCATGCTGAATAGGGAAAATTTGACAACATTCTCTTTAAGAAATGAAATAAGATAAGGGTCCCCATCTTCTCTGCTTCTATTCAACATAAGGCTAAAAGTTCTAGCAAGAGCGATCAGGCAAGAGAAAGAAATAAAGGGTATCAAAATTTGGAAAGAGGAAGTCAAATGATCACTTTTTGTCAAGAACATGATCTTGTGTTTAGAAAAGCAAGAATTGATAAATAAAATCCACAAAGTCTCAGGTTGCAAAAGCATTTCTAAATACTAATAATCAAGAGAGAAAAAACGATGGAGTAGAAACAGCTTGGCAACATGCCAACTTCCCAAGAATTAGAGAAAAGTGCAGGCAGCTGCCTCCATTTGGATTGTTCTTCTCAGAAACAGCGATGTGAAATCACAGATGAGCAATGTGGGACACTCAGAGTGCAACAACAACAACAATACTGGAAATAAGTGATAGGGCAATACAAACAACAAGATCAGAGACAATGCCCAGGACACTATAGTAACATAGAACACTGTGGTACAACAGAGATTCTGCTGGCACTATGTGAACTGTTCTACTGGATGGCTTGCACCACCACCACAGACATCTCCCAGGGTCAGACTGGGGATCTGCCTGAAGTCCCTGCAGGGCCACTGCACTGGATAGTGGACATGGTGGTGATTGGACAGTAGCGAAAGCTCTTCTGAGCTCTCAGGTGCATCATCCCAGGCCTACACTTGGTTAGGGAGTGAGTGGACTGACTTGTGGTTTCCTGAAGCCATACTTGGTGACATGAAGCCAAATGATTTCCCCAGAGAGCACAAAGGGATCTAATCATGGAAACTGATAGGGTCAGGGTATAGTAGATACCAATCCAAGAAGCAGTACAGTAATATTTGTAGTCAGCAAGTCCTGGGAGGAATGTGAAGTGCTCTTCAGTCCCAAGGCCACTGGCACCAGCATCAGCCCCCTTGACTTTGCTTTCAAATAGCCCTAACAACTGTAGAATGGCCCTAAATCCTGTAGAACAGCCTATCACTTGGTAAGCTTAGATTTGACTCCCGAGGTCCAAACTGCCTCCTCTCTGCTTGACCCCCAAACCCCACCGTCCAGGTCAAAGCAGCCCTGCCCTCCCCATGTCCTGCTCCAAGCTTCTTAGCCTTGGACAGATACTCAGCACAGGCTCAACCCCAGTGGTGGCACTGAGGCTCTTATGTCATAGCTTAGGGCTTCAACTCTGTGCCTCCAGAACCCCCACCTGGCCCCACACACCATTCCAAGTTTCTAGCTCAACCCCAGATCCCAAGATCCCACAGAAAACCTCTACTGCTGCAGCAGAGCCAGAAGATCTGTTTCAAAGTCCAAAGCTCCACCAAGGATCTCTTAGTCTTAAGCTTCCAATACACTGAGGCCTATTAAGAGAAAAATCACACACCCATGGAAATCCCATGGAAGTGCATCCATATCAAACTACACATGAATTAGCAGCAAGCTTTGATCTTATGATTCCTAAAATATTGAGCCAATTGAAACAAACTGGCAAGATAAAGAAGCTCAATAGATGGGTTCCACATGAATCAAAGGCATTATCTGAAGAGAGATCTTCTCAAAGCTTACCTTTCTTTGCCAGCATGACATAAAGGTGAACAAATTCTATTTTGTATTATTAAATCTGATGACCTATATATTCTTTTTGACAATCACAAGTGGTCAGCAAAATTATTTGATAGAGATAAAGTGCTAAAATACAGCCCCAAACCAAATATTCATTTTAAAAAGCTAATGTTGGTCCAGTGCAGGTATTATCCACTACAGCTTCATGAAACTGGTCAATCAATTATAGCAAATGTCTACTGCAACCAACTGGGTGAAATGATGATGATGCTTGCTATTAAAAAGCCAAGATTTGCAGGAGATTGAGCACCAGGCTTATAAGAGTGGTCATTGGTTCTCGACAGAGGTGCTAGGAACAGGACAATCTCCTAGCCAGCATGTAGATGTTTTGCAGCCTGGAGACAAGCCCTCAAGCAACTGCATACCTTAATAAGTTAAGATCAGTCACTCATAACAATGAGGTGTTGAATCTTGAACATTTGTGGTACAACAAGATGGGAGCCTAGCCCATGGGGAAAGAGCATGCAGCAACCATTAAGCACGTAGTCCATGTACGTGAGCCCACCCACACCTGTTGTATACTGTATCAATAAAAGGCCACAGCAGAGTTTACTCAGGGCTCACACTGCACCTTTGGGAATTCCACCTCTTGCAAGCATTTGTACTTCTATCTGTGTCCCAGCTGTTTTACTGCATGGTGACGGTGCCACAGAGACACCAACAAACATTGTTCAATAAAGACAGGCCAATACTATTGCAAGACAAAACTCAATCACATGTCTCACAAACAACACTGCTTAAACTACAGAAGCTGGACTTGGAGACTGTCTATCCTCCACTGTATTTTCCAGGCTTTGCATCAAGTGACTACTACTTTTTCCAGGCTTTGAACCAGTTCCTGTAAGGAAAAATATTTAATTCTCAACAAGCTGGTGAAAACACTTTTTACAATTTCATCACTACTCTCACTCCAGGCTTCTTCACTTTGGTTATAAACAAGCTACTTTTAAGATGGCAAAACTACGTTGATAGATTAGGTGCATACATTAATTGTATTGCTTTTTGTTGGAGATATAGTAAACTAAACTAAACTTTCCATTCAAATACATTTAATGACCTAACACTTAACCAAGGGGGTGAAAGATCCCTCACAGGAGAACAATAAAACACTAAGGAAAGAATCACAAAGTGCAGGAACAAATGGAAAAAATATATCTTTCTCATGGATCAGTAGAATCAACATTGTTAAAATGTCCGCACTATCCAAGGTAATTTACAGATTTAATGCAATCACCATCAACATCAAATAGAAAAATTAATTCTATCTACATTTCATTTAGAACCAGAAAAGAGACCAGTAGTGACAGCAATTCTGTGCAAATAGAACAGGTCTGAAGGCATCACATTAACAAACTTTAAACTATACTAAAAGGCATGTAACATAAACATCATGGAACATGGTATTAATAGAAAAACAAAGACATATGCCAATGGAAAAAAAACAGAGATCTCAGATATAAAACCATTACGTACACCAACTGACCTTCAACAAAGCAGACAGCAATGTACACTGGGGAAATAAAGCCAAATTGAATAAATGATGCTGGGAAAACTGGGTAGCCACATAAAATAATTAAATATAAGGCATGAAACCATAAAATTTCTAGAATAAAATGTCAGAAAAATTCTTCTATATATCAGCCTAGACAAAGAATTTCTTACTAAGACCCTAATGACAATTACAGCAATAACAAAAGTAAATAAATAACATTTGACTAAATGAAAAAGCTTCTGCCCAGCTAAAGGAAACAAAAAACAAAGCAAATAAACATCCTACAAAATGAGAGAAAATATTAGCAAGCTAAAACATTCGCTAAATAGATAATAACCTGAATCTACAAAATCACAAGCATTTCAACAAGGAACAAACAAATAACAACATCAAATAGTGGGCAAAAAGACATGAAAAAGAAGAGACTTTTAAAGAATATAGATGAATGGCCAATAAACTTACGAAAAAATGCTCAACATCACTAATCCTCAGAGAAATGCAAGTTAAAACCACAATGAGATATCACCTTACCCATGTTACAATGCCTTTTACTAAAAACTTGAAAACCTAAAAATGTTGGCATGGCAGCAGAGAAATAAAAATGCCTAAATACTGTTGGTGGGACTGCAAATTAGTACAACTTCTATGAAAAACAATACATAGATTCCTAAAAGAACTAAAAGTAGGCCTACTATTTGATTCCACAATTTCACTACTAAGTATCCAAAGGGAAAAAATGGAATTTTATCAAAAAGATACCTGCACTACAATGTTTATTGCAGAATAATTCACAATTGCAACAATGTAGTATCAACCCAAGTGTCCATCAATTCATGAGTGGTATGAGTATAACATGGAGTACTACTCAGTCATTAAAAATGGATAAATTAATGCCTTTTTCACGAATTTGGACACAATTATCTGAAGTAAAGTATTACAAGAATGGGGGAAAAACATCACATGAACTCATTATTAAACTGGAACTTACTATTGGGCACACATATGCACTGAAGATCGTAAAATATAGTGGATATCAAGAAGAAGAAAGGGGTGCAGTGTGCACAGTGGCTCATGCCTATAATCCCAGCACTTGGGAGGCCAAGGCAGGTGGATTGCCTGAGTTCACAGGTTTGAGACTAGCCTGAGCCAGAGCGAGACCTCATCTCTAAAAATAGCTAGGTGTGGTGGGTGCTTGTAGTCTCAGCCACTTGGGAGGCTGAGGCAGAATCGCTTAAGCCCAGGAGGTTGCATTCATTTGCTGTGAGCTATGACTCCAGGGTACTCTACCAAGGCAACAAAATGAGACTCTGTTTCACAAAAAAAAAAAAAAAAAAAAAGGAAAAAGAGACAAAGAGGAGAGGGAAAAACTTACCTACTGGGTAAACATTATTTGAGTGATTGAACCTTTATAGCCATACCTCAACCATAACAAATGTGACACATGTAACCAAAATATATATACACCCTTAATACATTAAGAAAACATAAATTAAAATAAAAATATGTTATTTAATTAAAAAGGTCTAATGATGCATCTTAAAGAACTAAACAAATAAAATCAAACCCAAAATTAGAAGAAATTATATAATAAATGAAATTGAAAACAAATATTAAAAAACAGATTTAAGAATGAAAAGTTGGTTTTCTAAAAAGATAAACAAAACTGACAAACCTTTGCACAGACTAAGTAGGAATAAAAGAGAAAATATCTAAAAACAAAAAAAATCAGACAAGAAAAGAAGATATAACTGATACTGTAGACATTCAAAGGATCATTAAAGGCTACTATAAGCAATTTTTATATGCCTAAAAATTGAATAATCTAGAAAAAATGGATGAGTTCCAAAACACATACAACCTAGCAAGACTAAACCAGGCATAAATGCAAAACCTGCATAGAACAATAACAAGTAACAAGATAGAAGTAGTAATAATAAAAAGTCTCCCATCAAACCAGGGCCCCACGGCTTCACTCCCCCAAATATTCAAAGAAAAACTAATACTAATCCCACTTAATCGATTCCTAAAAAATCAAGGAGGAGGGAATACTCCCAAACTCATTCTTTGAGGCCTGTATCACCCTGATAGACAGAATTCAACAACATATTGAAAGGATTATTTAGCATTATCAACTGCAACTTATACTAATCCAAATGGTATAAGTATGCTTCCACATATAAAAGTCAATCGATGTAATATCAACAGAACAAGGGACAATATCCATATGATCATTTCAACTGATGCTAAAAAAGCATTCAATAAAATTCAACCTTCTGTCAACTCTCAAAAAACTAGATATAAAAGGAATGTACCTCAATAAAATGGAAGTCCTGTACAATAGACCCACAGCTAATAGTATCATACTACATGGGGAAGAACTGAAAGCATTTCCGCTAAGATCTGGAGTAAGAAAAAGATGCCCATTTTCACCACAGTTATTCAAGATATCATTGAAATTTCTAGGTAGAGCAATCAGACAACAGAACAAAATAAAAGCCATCCAAATTGGAAAGAAAGAAATTAAATTATCCTTGTTTGCTGACAATATAATCTTACATACAGAGAAACCTAAATACTCCACAAAAAAATATTAGCACTGATAAGCAAATGCAGTAAAGTTGAGGATACAATATTTTATGTAAAAATAAGATTTCTATATGTCAACAGCAAACAATCTGAAAAAGAAAGCAAGAAATTAATCTCATTTAAATAGCTGCAAATAAAATAAAATACCTAAGAATAAATTGAATGAAAGAAGTCAAAATTTTCTACAATGAAAACTACAAAACATTGATGAAAGAAATTGAAGATGACACCAAAAAATGGAAAGATAGCCCATGTTCATGGATTGGAAGAATCAATATTGCTAAAATGTCCACACTACTCAATGAAATCTACAGATTCAATGCAATCTCCTTCAAAATAACAGTGACATTATTCACAGAAATAGAAAAACAAATCTAAAATGTATATGGAACCACAAAAGACCCAGAATAGCCAGAGCCATCCTCAGCAAAAAGAACTACAGACATATAGTAAACAAAACATCCTGGTACTGGCATAAAAACAAACATATGGACCAATGGAACAGAATAGAGAACTCAGAAATAAATTCATACATCTGTAGTGAACTTTTCTTCAAAAAAGGTAACATGAGGCTCAGTGCCTGTAGTTCAGCGGCTAGGGTGCCAGCCACATACACCAGGGCTGGTGGGTTCAAACCCAGCCTGGACCTGCCAAACAATAATGACAACTGCAACAAAAACAGCCAGATGTTGTGGCAGACACCTGTAGTCCCAGCTACTTGGGAGGCTGAGGCAAGAGAATCAAGAGTATGAGGTTGCTATGAGCTGTGCTGCCAAGACATTCTATCAAGGGTGACATAATGAGACTCTGTCTCAACAAAAATAGAAAGAAAGAAAGAAACAACATGAACGTACAGTGGTGAAAGGACAGTCTCTTCAATGAATTGTGCCAGGAAAACTGGATATCCATATGTGGAAGAATGAAGCTAGACTCATATCTCTCATCCCTCAAATGATATCAAAATGTATTAAAGACTTAAATCTAAGTCCTGAAACCATGAAACTACTCAAAGAAAACCTTGAGGAAATGCTTCAGGACATTGATCTGGGCAAAGACTTCTTGAGTAATACCCCCAAAAGCACAGGCAACCAAAGCAAAATTGGACAAATGGGATCACATCATCTAAAACATTTTGGCACAGCAATGGAAACAACTGACTAAGTGAAGAGTTCACCCATACAATCGAGAAAATATCCCATCTGGCAAAGTATTCATAACTAGAATACATAAGGGGCTCCAATAACTCAATAGGAAAAAATCAAATAATCTAATTTTTAAAATGGGCAAAGGATCAGAATAGATATCTCCATAAAGAGCATATACAAAGGGCTAACTGGTATTAAAAAAATGCTCAACATCATTAGTCATCATATAAATGCAAAGCAAAATTACAATGTGATATCACCTCATCCCAGTTAAAACCACTTTTCTCAAAAGACAGACAAAAAGGAATGTTAGTGAGACTGTGGAGAAGGGTAGCCCTCAGAGGCGGTTGATGGGAATGTAAGTTAGTGCAACAACTATGGAGAACAGTAGGAAGGTTCCTCAAAAAACTAAAAATGCAACTGCCAGATGAAGCAGCAATCATACTACCACATGTATATCTAAAAGGAAATCAGGACATCAAAAAAATATCTGCACTCTTATGTATATTGTAGCACTATTCACAAGAACCAAGACTTGGAATCAACTTATATCTTAATCAACACATAAATGGACTAAAAAAAATTGTGGTGCATATACACCCCTCCATACCACAATACATAGCCATAAAAACAGAATGATATCCTGCCATTTGCACAACTACATGGGTGGAACTGGAGCACATTATGTTAAGTGAAATAAGCTGAGCACAGAAAGACAAATCTCACATGTTCCATTCATACATAGGCACTAAATAGTAAAACAACTGATCTCATGGATAAAGAGTGTAGAATGTTGGACACCATATTCTGGAAAGGGTAGCGAAGTGGAGTAGATAAAATGAAGATGATTAATTAGTACAAAATACAGTTAGATTGTTAAATAAAATAAACAATATTTGATAGCATAGCATAGTGTAGTCAACAAAAACTTGCAGCAAACTTTAAAATAACCACAAAAGTGGAAATAAATGATCCTAACAAAGAAATAACAAATGCTTCAGTTGATGGATACCCCAAGTACCCTGATTTTATTAATATGCATTGTACGCAGGTTATCAAAATATCACATATACCCTATATGCACCCATAATAAAAAAAATTAAATATCTATTAAAGTGGCCTGGCACAGTGTTTAAAATATCTTCACTACATTCATTCTTCTGGAATTAAAGCTTATATTTTTATTTATAAGTGCCCTATAAGAATGGAAATATTCCACTGAATAATTAGACATCAGACCATTGTCATTTACCAACACATGTGCTGACTTACATTATCCAATAATCATTGCCCTAGCAAATCCTTGAAGAAATGGGCACAGAACCATAAACTTTTCATTCATAGCTAGATAAATAAATAAATAGCACTTTTAGAGTTCACACCTTACTATTTCAAAAGAATCTTCATAGGAAATCTTATTTAAGGAAACATTATGTTTCTGCATATAAACATTATAGCATGTGACTATAATTTTTACTTAATAACATTCATTTATTCTCTTCCTTTTAATCTTGAAAACATTTGGTTCCCATTTCTATAAATAAGGAGACTAAGTAGCTGGGAATAAGTAACTTCCCCAAGATAATAAACCTTGTTCAATAAGAGTTGAGATTAAAACCCCGCTCCTTAGACTATGAACTCTGTGCTTTCTCTACTTTTCCCTGTACTACTTCAGAAAGAACTGCTTCCTTATTCATCATTTAGAATATGTAAATCACAGAGGCAAAATCTATATAGTATTCTCTGGTCTTCTTTAAAGATATTTTATTTTTAATTCTATAAAATGTAATAAATGCATTGCATATTTAATGGAATTAAATAGAGATTTATAAGCATATGGAAACTTTGCTTCAGTTCTGCTACCACCGAGCTACATGAACTTGGATAAATCACTCTTCTTCTGTAAACTGCAGTTTCCTATGTCCAAAATGAGGGTAATAATAATGATGATTAAAAATGATTGATAAATAATGATGATCAAAAAAAAGTCATACATTATGATCAAGTAGGTTTCATTGCAGGGATGCGAGGCTGGTTTAAAATTCACAAGTCCATAAACATTATTCACTATATCAATAGAAGCAAAACCAAAGACTATAAGATCCTTTCAATAGATGCAGAAACAGCATTTAATAAAATCCAGCATCCTTTTCTAATTAAAACACTGAGGAGTAGAGGTATCGGTGGCACATTTCTTAAACCGATCAAAGCTATCTATGACAAACCCACAGCTAGTGTTTTACTGAATGGAGTAAAACTGAAAGCTTTTCCACTTAGAAGTGGAACCAGACAAGGTTATCTTCTGTCACCATTACTATTCAACATAGTTCTGGAAGTTCTAGCCAATACAATTAGACAAGACAAGAAAATAAAGGGCATCTGAATGGGAGCAGAGGAGGTCAAACTCTCCCTCTTTGCTGACGATATGATCTTATACTTAGAGAACCCTAAAGACTCAACCACAAGACTCTTGGAAGTCATCAAAAAATACAGTAATGTCTCAGGATATAAAATCAATGTCCACAAGTCATTTGCCTTTTTATACGCCAACAGCAGCCAAGATGAGAGGTTAATTAAGGACACAACTCCCTTCACCATAGCCCCAAAGAAAATGAAATACTTAGGAATATACCTTAAAAAAAAAAAAGAGGTGAAGGACCTCTATAAAGAAAATTATGAAACCCTAAGAAAGGAAATAGCAGAAGACATTAACAAGTGGAAGAACATACCATGCTCATGGCTGGGAAGAATCAATCAACATTGTTAAAATGTCTACACATCCCAGAGCAATTTACCAATTCAATGCCATCCCTATTAAAATACCAACATTCTACTTTGAAGACTTGGAAAAATGTTTCTGCGTTTTGTATAGAACCAGAAAAAAACCCGTATAGCTAAGGCAGTTCATAGTGGTCAAGAGAGCATAGTACTGGCACAAAATAGAGACATAGACATTTGGAATCCAATAGAAAACCAGGAAATGAAATCAACAACTTATAGCCACCTAATCTTTGATAAACCAAACAAGAGCGTCCGCTGGGGGAAAGACTTCCTATTCAATAAATGGTACTGGGAGAATTGGATATCCACCTGCAAAAGACTGAAACTGGACCCGCACCTTTCTCCCCTCACAAAAAATGATTCAAGATGGATAAAGGACTTACATTTAAGGCAAGAGAAGATAAAAATCCTCAAAGAAAGAATTGTAAAAACACTGGAAGATATTGGCCTGGGGAAAGACTTTATGAGGAAGACTATCATAGCAATAGCAACAACAGCAATAATAAACAAATGGGATTTAATTAAACTGAAAAGCTTCTGTACATCCAAGGAGACAACAACCAAAGCAAACAGACAACCTACTCAATGGGAAAGGATATTTGCATATTTTGAATCAGACAAAAGCTTAATAACCAGGATCTATACGGAACTTCAATTAATCCAGAAGGAAAAAACCAACAATCCCATACATCAATGGGGAAGAGAGATGAATAGAATCTT
>CAUYRH010033686.1:0-10238 GCA_963574655.1 Perodicticus potto | reverse complement strand
TTATTTGTAAACATTCTGTTTACAAATAATGCCTCAATGCACCATGTACCCATGTATAATTGTCCCCGAATGCACAAAAGCAACGCCCGGACGTTTCTTGGTTGCAGCTGTCATTGTTGTTTGGCAGGCCAAGGCTGGATTCGAACCTGCCAGCTCAGATGTACGTGGCTGGCGCCTTAGCCGGTTAAGCCACAGGCGCCAAGCCCCTTTTGTAGCTCTTAAGGGTGATGATTGGGTTTTCATGGAATGCATGAGATGTTCCTCCCACAAATTTTGTAATGATGTCGGCACATTACCCATCTGATGTGAAAAAAAAAAAAGCAAGGTTCAGAACTGTATGTATTTGTAAGGAAAAAAAATATGCACAAAAAGAATTATTTGTATATTCATGGACAATCTCTGAAAGTATCCATAAGAAACAGGACCCCCATTACTTTTTTGTGGGATGTGAAACTGTGTGACTTAGGGATAGGGTGAGAAAGATGTTTTCCATTGTGCCTTTTGAATTCTGAACCATGGTGAAATTATTATTATTATTTTTTGAGACAGAGTCTCATTTTGTCATCCTTGGTAGAGTGTCATAGCATCATAGCTTACAGCAACCTCAAACTCCTGGGCTCAAGCGATTCTCTTGCCTCAGCCTCCCGAGTAGCCGGGACTGCAGGAGCCGGCCACCACAATACCTGGCTATTTTTAGAGACAAGATCATGCTCTGGCTCAGGCTTGTCTTGAACCTGTGAGCTCAGGCTATCCATCCTCCTTGGTTTCCCATTGTGCTGGGATCACAGGCGTGGGCCACCACACCTGGCTACCATAGTGAAATTATTAACTTATTCAGAAAACAAAATAAAAATAAAAATTTACTAAGGTGAGCAAATTTCTTTCCCTACCACAGACTTATTCTTTGCATGGCTAGCATGCAAATGGTTGACAAAATTCTAAAGAAGAATAATATTTTGTGACACATGAAAATTAATTTCTGGGCAGCGCCTGTAGCTCAGTGGGTAGGGCACTGGCCACATACACGAAGACTGACAGGTTCAAACCCGGCCAGGGCCAGCTAAAACAATAATGACAACTGCAGCAAAAAAATAGCCAGGCATTGTGGCAGGCGCCTGTAATCCCAGCTGCTTGGGAGGCTGAGGCAAGAGAATCGCTTAAGGCCAAGAGTTGGAGGTTGCTGTGAGCTGTGACTTGACAGCACTCTACTGAGGGTGACATAGTGAGACTTTGTCTCAAAAATAAAAGAAAAAGAGGATGGCACCTGTGGCTCAAAGGAATAGGGTGCCGGCCCCTTATGCCAGAGGTAGCGGGTTCAAACCCAGCCCCAGCCAAACACTGCAAAAAAATAGAAAAAGAAAAGAAAATCAATTTCAGTGCCCACTAATAAAGTGTAATTGGAACAAAGCCCTGTTTATTCGTTTACATTTTTTCTATGGGTAATTTGGTCCTGGAATGGCAGTGTTGAATCATTGTGACAGAGGGCCCATAAAGCTTAAAATATTTATCTGGTCTTTTATGTAAATAGTTTGCAGCTCCTTGTTCTAGATTAAAGAACAAAACAGTCTTTTGAAATGCTTCTAGAAATAGAAAGTTCTTATTTAATATTGAATGACCATTCCATGAAGACTTTAAAAAAAGTAAATGGCTTACGAAGAACTCAAAAATAAACTGGGAATTGTCTTGCTTCTTGTTAGAGAATATTAGAAAAGCCAGGGTCTCTGTAAACTTAAATAGGCCTTCCCCCTACCTGTCTGGGTTTCCCTGTTCTCCGTACTGATCAGACCATCAGAATGAAAATATATCCCGGCTCGGCGCCTGTGGCTCAATGGGCTAAGGCGCCAGCCACATACACCTGAGCTGGCGGGTTCGAATCCAGCCCGGGCCAGCCAAACAACAAGGTGGCTGCAACCAAAAAAAAAAAGTTGGCCGGGTGTTGTGGCGGGTGCCTGTGGTCCCAGCTACTTGGGAGGCAGAGGCAGGAGACTCACTTAAGCCCAGGAATTGGAGGTTGCTGTGAGCTGTGGTGCCAGGGCACTCTACCCAGGGTGACAGCTTGAGGCTCTGTCTCAAAAAATAAAATAAAATATATCCCGACCACCTTTCTTTTATTTCACCTAAAATCCAAAGTACTTGGTGTTAATAAAAACTCGAGATGACTTAGAATTTAACATTTACTAAGACTTGAATCAAAGTTTTTTTGGATTTTTTTTTCATATCACACCATTACTTTCTTCTTTCTTTTTTTTTTCTTCTTTCTTAATACAGATTTTTACAGCTATAAATTTTTCTCTGCCCACTGATTTTACCACATACTGGAGGTTTCGGTATTTTGTATTTTTGTTTTCATTCCTTTCAAAGTATTTTCTTTTTCTTTGTTGTTGTTTTGAGACAGAGTCTTATTCTGTTGCCCCAGATAGAATGCTATGGCTCAATATAGGTCACAGCTACCTCCAATTCCTGGGCTCAAATGATCCTCCAGCCTCAGCCTCCCAAGTAGCTTGGACTACAAGCTTCTGCCACACTGCGTGGCTATTGTTTCTATTTGGAGTAGAGATGGGGTCTGGCTCTTGCTTAAGCTGGTCTCTAACTCCTGAGTTCAAGGGATCCACCTGCCTTGGACTTCTAGAGTGCTAGTATTACAGGCATGAACCACCATACCCGGCCACATTCCATTATTTTCTAATCCATTTTATTTATTTTACTTAAAAAAATTTTTTTAATTTTGCTTTCAATTTCAGCTGGCTTTCACTTTTCTTAGTTTGAAGTTTTTTCTTTTTAAGTTTTCTTTTTTTTTTTTCCTTTCTTCCTTTAGCGATTCTCTTGCCCTTTGCCTCCCACAACACCTGGCTTTTTTTTTTTTTGTAGAGACGGGGTCTCACTCTGGCTCACTGCAGCTTAGGCTGGTCTCGAACCTCTGAGCTCAGGAAATCCACCCGCCTCAGCCTCCCACAGCGCTGGGACTACAGGCGTGAGCTACCACGCTCGGTCTTCTAATCCATTTTAGTCTAGTCTTGTCCAGTAGACATTGGTCATAACCCACTCAATTAATTTCACTAATGATTGAGACCTGATGGTCGTAAAACACTGGTCATACTCTTTAGGATCGTGGTCAAGGAAGATAGCACAAGGCTATTGTTTACATGAACTATGGTACTACTGTATAGTATGACTATATGATCATTAAAATAAGGCCGGGCGCAGGCGACACCTGTGGCTCAGTGAATGGGGTGCCGGCCCCATATGCCGGAGGTGGAGGGTTCAAACCCAGACCTGGCCAAAAACTGCAAAAAAATAAAATAAAATAAGACCGGGCGCGGTGACTCTGTAATCCTAGCACTCTGGGAGGCTGAGGTAGGTGGATTGCTTGAGTTCACGAGTTTGAGACCAGCCTGAGCAAGAGCGAGACCCCGTCTCTACTAAAAATAGAAAAACTGAGTCAAGAGGATCTCTTGAGCCCAACCAAGAGTTGGAGGTTGCTGTGAGCTTTGATGCCACAGCTCTCTATCCAGGGAAACAGCTTGAGACTCTGCCTCCAAAAAACATGTACACCTGAGCTGGCCGGTTCGAATCCAGCCTGAGCCCACCAAACAACAATGATGGCTGCAGCCAAAAAGTGACCAGGCGTTGTGGTGGGCACCTGTAGTCCCAGCTACTTGGGAGACGGAGGCAGGAGACTTGCTTGAGCCCAGGAATTGGAGGTTGCTGTGAGCTGTGATGTCACAGCACTCTATCCAGGATGACAGCTTGAGGCTCTGTTTAAAAAAAAAAAAAGATATATGTACTATTATAGAGAGTTGTTATCAAAATATACATTTACAAATTTAAGAAGCAACTTGTAAAACAGCGCAGTAGTAGATAAGACTCTTTCAGGGGATCACACACACACACACACACACACACACACACACACACACCCTTCTTCCCATGGCTTTAGCAAAAAGGAAGTAATTGGCCAGGCTTGAGTCAAAGGTCCTTCTCCTGGAGTCAGTCTGCAAATACAGCAGGTAGATGAAAGAGAATTTACAAAGGAAAAATATGGATACTATTTACCAAAGAAGGGAGGAGCCAGTGCTATTTAAAATGCAATCTAAGGGTTGGTGCCTGTGGCTCAGTGAGTAGGGCGCCAGCCCCATATGCCAGAGGTGGTGGGTTCAAACCCAGTCCCGGCCAAAAACTGTAAAATGCAACCTAGGGTGGCGCCTATAGCTCAGTGGGTAGGGCACCAGCCATATACACCCAAGCTGGCAGGTTCAAACCCAGCCCGGGCCAGCTAAACAACTGCAACACAAAAATAGCCGGGTGTTGTGGCAGGTGCCTGCAGTCTCAGCTACGTGGGAGGCTGAGGCAAGAGAATTGCTTAAGCCCACGAGTTTGAGGTTGTTGTGAGCTGTGATGCCACAGCACTCTACCAAGGGCAACAAAGTGAGACTGTTTCAAAACGATAATAATAATAGGGTGGCGCCTGTGGCTCAGCGAATAGGGCACCAGCCCCATATTCCGAGGGTGGCGGGTTCAAACCTGGCCCTGGCCAAACTGTAAAACAAACAAAAATAAAACAGCCAGGCATTATAGTGGGCGCCTGTAGTCCCAGCTACTAGGGAGGCTGAGGCAAGAGGATCGCCTAAGCCCAGGAGTTGGAGGTTGCTGTGAGCTGTGTGATGCCACGGCACTCTACCGAGGGCGATAAAGTGAGACTCTTCTCTACAAAAAGAAAAAAAAAAGATAATAATGATATAGACAAAAATATAGGGCAGAGACATAGAGCAATTTACTAGCAGTGGGTGTGTGAAGGGCAGGAATGTGGGGAGAGCTTACACATTTTACTTCTTACTCTTCTGTACCTTTTACACTTTTTGCCATGGATGTTCTGCTTTTAGAACCAATACAAACATTTCTTTTGACCAGGCATAGTGGTTCACACCTGTAATCCTAGCATTCTGGGAGGCCAAGGTGGGAGGATCACTTAAGCTCCGGAGTTTGAAACCAGCCTGAGCAAGAGCGACCCTATCTCTACTAAAAATAGAAAAACCGAGGCAAGAAGATCATTTGAGCCCAAGAGTTGGAGGTTGCTGTGAGCTGTGATGTCACATCACTTTCCCCAGGGCAACAGCTTGAGACTCTGTCTCAAAAAAAAAAAAAAAGAAAGAAGGAGAAAAGAAAAATTGTGTACCTTCCCAACTCCAATCTGCCAGTCTTTCCCACTCTACCCAGGTGCTCAAAGATTACTGAGAGCATTTCCTTGGTCCCATCTGCAGATTATTTGAGTCCTTTGTAATGTCATCCATCAGGTTGAAACACTTTTTGACAAGGTGAATGTGGTGACAAAGTCCAAAAGTTGGATGTTTTCCCAACCTTCTGAACCTCTCCCCTTGGCATACTGGCCTCCTCTGATTGCTTCTCCTTTGGTCTGTGTTTACATTTTGTGATTTCTTAAATGTAAGTTCCTAGGCAACAGAAAGAGCTCGGCTAGCTGTGGTGCACTGAACCCTGGGAGACTGTGGGCTCCTGGGGTAGCCCTGCCCTAGTTCGCCCCGTGAGTGTAGATGTTTGTAGTTCAGTCTACCTAGCAACCCTTCCTTCTTCATCTGGAACAGCACTCCAGGTTTCCAGGGGGAACTTCTCCTCCTCCACTTGGTCTCTGCGGTTCTGGGGAGGCTGACTCTTACCCCCAGGTTCCAGGAATAAACAAGTGACTCAGGTCTGCGTCGACACCAGCATAGCTCCTCTCTGGCCTCAGTGATGAGCTCAAAGGCAGGCATGTGACCCAAGAGAGTCCCATGTGAGTCAGTTTTAGAATGTTTTCTAGAGACATTGGAAAAGAGGTCTTCTTTTTCTACCATAATTGCTTAGTGGTGGGATGTAGGGTTCTATCTGCCCCGGGCCTTGGTGGGTCACCGTACAGGGAAAACCTAACAGTGAAGCTAGTACAAAGGAAATGGACCAAGGGACAGAGAGTACTGATCTCACTGTGGGAGTCTCTAGATCCTTCCATACCTGTACCCTTGCCATAAGGTAAGCCTGCCTGCGAATTCCCTCTTCATATGCCCATTTGATTTGGGTTTCTGTCACTTGCTGTCAAGAATCCTGACTAATGGGCGGCACCTCTGGCTCAGGGGGTAGGGTGCCGGCGCCATATACCGAGGGTGGCGGGTTCAAACCCAGCCCTGGCCAAACTGCAACAAAATAATAGCCGGGTGTTGTGGCGAGCGCCTGTAGTCCCAACTACTTGGGAGGCTGAGGCAAGAGAATCGCCTAAGCCCAGGAGTTAGAGGTTGCTGTGAGCTGTGTGACACCATGGCACTCTATACTAAGGGCGATAAAGTGAGATTCTGTCTCTACAAAAAAAAAAAAAAAAAAAGAATCCTGACTAAGGGCTGGGCATGGTGGCTCACGCCTATCATACCAGCACTTGGGAGGCCAAGGCGAATGGAGCTTGCCTGAGCTCACAGGTTCGAGATTAGCCTGAGCCAGAACGAGACCCCTTCTCTAAAAAATAGCTGGTAATTGTGGCTGGTGCCTGTAGTCCCAGCTACTTGGGAGGCTGAGGCAAGAGGATCACTTAAACTCAAGAGTTTGAGGTTGCTGTGAGCTAAGATGCCAGGGCACTTTACCAAGGGTGACCAAGTGAGACTTTGTCTCAAAAAAAAGAATCCTGGGGCAGTGCCTGTGGCTCAGTGAGTAGGCTGCTGGCCCCATATGCCGAAGGTGGCAGGTTCATACCCAGCCTCGGCCAAACTTCAAAACAAAAAAATAGCTAGGCGTTGTGGCCGGCACCTGTAGTCCCAGCCACTCAGGAGGCTGAGGCAAGAGAATCGCCTAAGCCCAGAAGTGGGAGGTTGCTGTGAGCTGTGTGACGCCATGGCACTCTACCGATGGCGATAAAGTGAGACTCTGTCTCTACAAAAAAAAAAAAAAAGAATCCTGACTAGGCCAGGCATAGTGGCTCACGTCTATAATCCTGGCACTCTGGGAGGCCGAGACAGGATTGCTTGAGCTCAGCAGAGCAAGACCAGGCTGAATAAGAGCGAGAGCCCATCTCTACGAAAAATAGAAATAGTCTATTTAAAAAATGGGGAGGTGGTTGGCTTGGCGCCTGTGGCTCAAGCAGCTAAGGCGCCAGCCACGTACACCTGAGCTGGCGGGTTCAAATCCAGCCTGGGCCCGCCAAACAACAATGACAGCTGCAACCAAAAAATGGCCAGGCATTGTGGCGGGCGCCTGTACTACTTGGCAGTAGTCCCAGCTACTTGGGAGGTGGAGGCAGGAGACTCGCTTGAGCCCAGGAATTGGAGGTTGCTGTGAGCTGTGATGCCATGACACTCTACCCAGGGTGACAGCTTGAGGCTCTGTCTAAAAAAAAAAAAAAAAAAAGAGAGAGAGAATCACTTAATCCCGAGAGTTTGAGGTTGCTGTGAGCTATGATGCCATAGCACTCCACCCAGGGTGACAAAGTGAGACTTTGTCTTGAAGGAAAAAAAAAGGGAGACCACCCCCATCTCTGCTAAAAATAGAAAAACCAGCTGGGGGTGGAGGTGGGTATCTGTAGTTACTTGGGAGGCTGAGTCAACAGGATCCCTAAGCCCAGGAGTTTGAGGTTGCTGTGAGCTATGATGCTACAGCACTCTACTAGGGTGACTGAGAATCTGTGTTAAAGCAACAACAGAGAGCAGGTTGTCCCTGTGTGGGTTGACGTAAGTCATGTATCTTCTCTGATCTAATAATGCGTGTGACCAGAGGTAGTGAGCATACTGATTGGCCAAGTCCAGGTGCATGTTCATCTCTGGAGTCAGCCCTCCCAAACACACGACTAGGGGTGGGCAGGGAGAGAATCCTAGAAAGAAAATAAGCATCTGATTTCAGAGAAGAGGAAAATGGATGTTGTGATGTTAAATTAATGGACATTGACTATCTCAGGCAAAGAGGAGAATCAGATCCTTGTAATTAGGCAGCACAGAGAGTCCTGAGGCCTTAAGGTGATAAAAGAGATGGAGTTTGTGGAAATACTGAATGATCCATTCTCTTTTAGGTGTCTAATTAACTCCCATTCAAGTCAACAACTTTATTAATTTATCGACCACTTAATACATCCCAGACTTTGCACTTGGAGCTGAAGGAGCCTTTTATGAATAACAATTCAGAGAATAAGTCCATTAATTTTCAAAGGCTTAATGTTTATTCAATGCACATTTAGAGGACCTTGCAAGTTTCGCCACTCCAAAATTAAATAACACATGGCCTAATTAGGATATCCGTAATCCTTGTAAATCATTGCAATTTCAGAGAATTGGAGGCTTCAGAGGGAGCCAGAGCAGTCACAGATTCACCACAACCCCAAGGCTACTGGGACACTTGGCCAACTTTTGACCTTGACTAACTACAGTAACCACTTGAAGGGAAGGAAGCGCCCTATGGAGAAGGCCCATGGAGCAGCAGGACCCCAAGCAGTGTGCGTCAATGTGGATTTTTTGTAATTGTTCGAAAGAGTGGGACATGAACCACAAGTTAATTGTTTTTACATTGGCTTTTAAAATCAAAAAAACCAACTTTTTTTTTTTGCAGTTTTTGGTCAAGGCTGGGTTTGAACCCGCCACTTCTGGCATAGGGGGCCGGCGCCCTACTCCTTTGAGTCACAGGCGCCACCCAACAAAACCAGCTTTTTGATACAGTGCTTGAAATAAAATACCAAACCCTTTTTATTCCAAATTTTTAGTTTCTGGACACTTTTGACGTGGTTTTATTAGTCTTTTTCTTTCGCAAAATAGCCATTACTCCATTAGTGTTTGTGATTTAGAAGACAACAGAACCTTTTCTCTGCCTGCGTCACCCTGTCCTGATTCCTGTTTCTCTGTTAAGAGACATTTACCGGAACTAGATAATGACATGCCACATGTCACGCTGTTAACTCTTTCATTCAATCCTCATTTATTAAGCATTTACTAGGTACTTGGTATTGTGGCAAACATCGAAGAAATAGACATCACAGGCTCTAAAAAGCCTTTCCATTGAGGGATCAAGACTCAGTCCATCTCTAGCTGTGTGACCTTCAGCTAGTTACTTAACATCTCTGAGCCTCTGTTTCCTTAAAATCAGGATGAAATATCATTTTTGCAATGGTCGTATTTATTCACTATTCAACAAATATGGTTTTAATTTCTTCTCTGTGCCACAGTGACACAACAGTGACAGGAGTTGCGGAGGCTTTTCAGTGGGGATGGAATCCAGGCTGCAAATAGGAAGTACGTACATGGGATCATTTCTGGTAAATCACCTAGCGAGATCTCAGAAGAAAAGAACACGAGTCTCTGAAGGTAGTTGTATCAGCTATCTACTGCTGTGTGACCAATTTTCTGGTCATGCAGAACACCCGGGTACAATATAGGAGGGCTATACACAATGTGGGGAGAAAGAGGGCAAAGGATATTTTTTCTTTTTCTTTTTCTTTTTTTTTTTTGAGACAGATTCTCACTTTGCACCTTTGGTGGAGTGATGTGAGGTCATAGCTCACAGCAACCTCAAACTCCTGGGCTTAAGCATTTCTCTTGCCTCAGCCTCCCAAGTAGCTGGGAATACAGGCCCCTGTCACAATGCCCAGTTATTTTTTTTTAAGAGACAGAGTCTAACTTTATCACCCTCGGAAGAGTGCCGTGGCCTCACTGCTCACAGCAACCTCCAGCTCTTGGGCTTAGGCGATTCTCTTGCCTCAGCCTCCCGAGTTGCTGGGACCACAGGCGCCCTCCACAACACCCAGCTATTTTTTGTTGTTGATGCAGTTTGGCCGGGGTCAGGTTTGAACCTGCCACCCTTGGTATATGGGGTCGGCACCCTACTCATTGAGCCATAGGTGCCACCCCCCAGCTAATTTTTTGTTGTAGTTGCCAATGTTGTTTGGCAGGCTCAGGCTGGGTTTGAACCTGCCACCCTGGTGTATATGGCACCCTAGCCACTGAGCTATAGGTGCTGAGACTTTTCTTCTTCTTCTTCTTCTTTTTTTTTTTTTTTTGAGACAGAGCCTCAAGCTGTCACCCTGGATAGAGTGCTGTGGCATCACAGCTCACAGCAACCTCCAATTCTTGGGCTCAAGCGAGTCTCCTGCCTCCGCCTCCCAAGTAGCTGGGACTGCAGGCGCCCGTCACAACGCCCAGCCATTCTTTGGTTGCAGCCGTCATTGTTGTTTGGCGGGCCCGGGCTGGATTCGAACCCGCCAGCTCAGGTGTACGTGGCTGGCGCCTTAGCCC
>CAUYRH010033685.1:0-29151 GCA_963574655.1 Perodicticus potto | reverse complement strand
TACAGGCGCCCGCCACAACGCCCGGCCATTTTTTGGTTGCAGCCGTCATTGGTGTTTGGCGGGCCCGGGCTGGATTCGAACCCGCCAGCTCAGGTGTACGTGGCTGGCGCCTTAGCCCGTTGAGCCACAGGCGCCGAGCCTCTTCCTCCTTTTTATCAAAAGTAATGCAGATTCATTGGAAATAATCTGAAAAGTTGAAAGCAATAGAAAAGCACACCCATATTCCTACCATCTAAAAGAAATGTGTTGGCATATTTCCTATTAGTCTTTTTCTTGTATATGTTTAAGTATATAACTGGTATCTTTAAAGACAGATGGGAAGATTGGTATACATTCTTATGGATAGCCAGGTGTTGAGCATTTTTCACTTGAGATTCTGTCACACCCTTGGTCCTATACCTTTAAAGAAATCACAAAGACAGTATCATATCCTGTCAGCTGAATATGACGTAACTTTCTTTATCATTCAACTATTGTTGAGCATACAAGTGTAATTTTCATTTTTTTCTTAGTGGTATGAAGGTTAGGCTTGTGCATATGGGGAGAGGCTTTTTATAATTTTTGGATGGTTTCTTAGGAGAACTTTCTAAAAAGGAAAGAAATGGGTAAATGCTTTTTGAGAAGGGCTAGGTTTTTTTTTTTTTTTTTGAGACAGAGCCTCAAGCTGTCACTCCGGGGAAGAGTGCTGTGGCATCACAGCTCACAGCAACCTCCAATTCCTGGGCTCAAGCGAGTCTCCTGCCTCCACCTCCCAAGTAGCTGGGACTACAGGCGCCCACCACAATGCCCGGCCGTTTTTTGGTTGCAGCCGTCATTGTTGTTTGGTGGGCCTGGGCTGGATTCGAACCCGCCAGCTCAGGTGTACGTGACTGGTGCCTTAGCCCGTTGAGCCACAGGCGCCGAGCCAAGAAGGGCTAGGTTTTTAAACCAGTCTTAAAAAGGAATAGACCCACTGGAAATTACAGATTTGCTTAGTGCTGGCAGATGAGTATTGCTTATTGCTGAATGGTATGTCTAGGATTCTGATTAAAAAGGAAACTAAGTTCAGGAAGTGCCTGGGGCAGGGGCAGAGGGGCCAGGCTGCAGGACAGGCTCTTAGGATCTGGCTGAGCAGAAGTCTGTTATGAACAGAATCAGTGGGGGTGATGCTTTCTTAGTGACTTCTCCATTTGTTTCCTTAGGAGCCAAGTGAACTGCTGTGGCTCTGGGCTGTGGTGCTGGGAGAACACTAGCCAGCTAACTGGTGCTGGTGACATCACTAAGATGTGACACATGGGAAGACTGGAAACAAGCTGGGAAATCAGATTCTAAAACATTACGAGCACAGCTCCCCCACATCCGGGTGGTCCTGAGATTTGGGCAGGGGCCATGGAATGGGCACCTTTAGTTTGCAGGAATTCTTTTAGGGAGAAGCCTCAGATACCACCAAGCCTGGGTCTCAGTCAGGGCTTGTTCAGGTTGCTTGGTTAGTTTAAAAAACCCTCAGACCAATGTACCAGGCTACCCAAGGGGCGCATTTTGAAGTTACACCTTTCTGAATGTTCTCAGTGGAGCTAAATGCTCTTCTGAGGGGCAGTTTGGTCTGCCAGGGGTCATTTGGCACAGAGCCTGGGGAACTAGGGTGAGGCACTGAGGGAAGGGGCAGGATTATGTCAGCAGTGTGACAGATATGATATGAAGTCAGGGTCCTTCCTGCCCCACCACATGGACCTAAAGGTCATAGGGAGAGGCCTTGACAAGGGGTTCAATAATGGCCTGGCCCCATGACAGGGTGCATTCTAAAAATGCCTTTAAATTTTTCTTTCAAAGTTTCTTCCTGTTTTGCATAATGTCCTTTTGCCTTTGACATTCTGAAACCACAGAGCTGTTATTGGTGTTACAGGACACCACTGGTTTAAAAAAAAAAAACAAATCAGGAAAGGACTCTTAAGTTAGTGGGGATATTTACAAGCCCATATTGGTGTTATAGGAACATGGACACTTGGCATTGAGGTGTCAGGTGGCTCTTGGCATTCAGATGAGCACTTCAGGCATCCTGGGCAGAGTTTGAGCCCATCCAAGAATAGGTAGAATGGAGTCTTCACACTCAAGTCAGGAAAGGCCCCGAGGAAGAGGATGAACTGGGATTCATTTGCTCATTCAGCAAATGTTAATTATTAATTACATTATATGAAGTGCTGGAGTTAGACATGAACAAGGGCTGACCCCCTGCTTTCAGGGAACTCCAGCGCAGTGGACAGACTCTGGCAATATGGTATAATCCGAGAGAGGTGATCTTAGCATGTTTGAATAGCCTCCCTTATTGAGAAGGGCAGGGGTCCACTTCTGAAAGTAACCTATGATTTCCTCTAGTTGCTGTCATAGAGGGAGAACACTATAATTGAAATTGCAGCTGCTGCATAGTGTTACCAGCAGGGCAGGAGAGGAAGAAAATGGAGGCAGAGTGAGCAGGAGATGATCAGAGGGAAGGTGGTGTAGTTGGGACTGTTGTGGCCAGCGGGAGGCTGTGGATGGCTGGACTGAGGGACCACAGGGAGGCAGGGGAAGGGAAAGAGAGCTACAGAGAGGGATTTGATGGTTTGCAGAGAGTCTGTGGAGTAAGCCTTGGAAATGAAGGCCATTAGAGTGAGTATTCCGAGTTCTGATCTTCATTCTTTTCCTAATTCATTACATCATTTTAGGCAAATCCTGCCTCTTTTAGTCCATGTTATCTTTGTGAAAATGTGAATGGGCTTAGCCTGTTGATCTTTAGCCGTCTTCCTTCTCTGCCTTCTAGGTTCTAGTTTGGTGGATGAGGGAGATCCTGGCTATATTATTAACACAAAAGGCCTCTGAACCTTCTTTTGAAGCTCTCTCCCCATTTGCCTGTGAGACTTTTGCTGAGAATTTTGCCATGTCTGTCTAGGCATAGGGATTTAAGCAGGCGTATGTTCCTTAGAATTGGCTCAAGGAAGTTTCTTTCTGTCACCCAGCTAGCTGTTTGGTTTAGGAAAGTTGTTACCCTTTCTGTGCCTCAGTGTTCCTACCTGTAAAATGGGAATAATATTAGTGTCTACCTGTAGAGGTTGTGAAGTTTAGGTAGTGGCCACGAAAGGGCTGAAAACAGTGCCTAACACAGAATAAATTCTAAATATATGTTACTTATTATTATTGGTAGGAGTAATAGCTTTTATTTGCGAAGATTTTGGCTTTTGCACTATATTTTAGCATTTCTTATTTTTTCTAGTTGAAAATACAAAATTGACACAATAAACGTTAAAAAAAAATTCTACCTACTATTGTAACAAAACTTGTATTACTTTCCAAATGTATACATATTTTACTCTGTTTCAATCATAGAGTGAAACTTTTTGCATCCGGCTGCTACTTTTGTCCAGTGTTATCTTATAAACTGTTATGTTGTTTATAATTATCCTAATTGTCTTTTGTTGCAGCTCTTCAGTATCCTCATGGATGTTCCCCATACCATTCCAGGTTCCACAGTCATAGGTAATCTACAGATGAACATTTTCGTAGTGTGTGGCCCTTTGCTTCTGTTGAATTACTTCCTTGGGATATATTCCTGGAGAGGAATTTCTAGGCCAGAGGATATATGATCATTTAACACTGGTTCACATTACTGCTTTGCTTTCTAAGAGGTTTGGAATCATTCACAGGCCCTGGATGGAAAATTCCTGGCATTTTTTTTTTTTTTTTGAGACAGAACCTCAGCTGTCACCCTGGGTAGAGTGCTGTGGCATCACAGCTCACAGCAACTGGCATTTTTTTTTTTTTTAGACAGAGTCTCACTCAGTTGCCCTGGGGTTGAGTGCTGTGGTGTCATAGCTCACAGCAACCTCAAACTCCTGGGCTCAATTCTCTTGCCTCAACCTCTGAAGTAGCTGGGACTACAAAAGCTCCACAGTAGCTACCCCACCACAATGCCTAGCTGTTCTCCCCACCCTCCGGATGAGGTCTTGCTCTAGCTCAGGTTGGTGGAACTCCTGAGCTTAGGCAATCCACTTGCCTCAGCCTCCCAGAATGCTGGGATTACACAGGCGTGAGCCCCACTGGCAATTCCTGGCTTTTAAAGAATGTGGATTGTAAGGGCCAGTCAAACCTATCTGGAGCCTCACATTTATACTCCCAACCCATGGTTTGTGTGTGTGTGTGTGGCGGGGGTATGTGAGAGAGAGAGAGAGAAGTTCCCTATGCCAAAAGCTGGGTGGCCTCTCTGGATAGAAGACTTTTCCTGTAAATGATTGCCTCAGGCCAGTTCCTGCTGAAGTCATTCAATGTCCAGGAAGAGCTCTACTGGGGCTCTTTCAACACCCCACCTACCTTTCCATAGTTGGTTTACACAAAGTAAGAACTTTCTGTTCCTTCTTCCTTTATATGTGAAGCCAAACCTGTAGAATGGCAAAGATCCCAGTTTTAAAATCCTGAGTTAAAATTGTGTTAATCTAAAACTGTAGCAGTTGATGGAAACACTGTTTGTGGCCATCATAGAAACCTACTCCTACTCCTTGTGTGACAAATCTTTACCCATGCCGTGAGCCTCTCATGAACTTCCTTTCCACCCTTAAATCACCCTTTCACTGTCTCTGTAGCCACCTTCCATGGACATGCCTCTTTTTGTAGACTTACAGATTCAGAAGTCTGCTGAATTGCATGAATGATGACTTTAGAGGTAGTGATTACAGTGACGAAAACAGTACAGATCCAGCAGATGAGGTGCATTCAACTTGTGACCCCACTCCTTTCATCTTATTCCACTTCACGTGTCCTCTCTCCCACTGCTTTCCACAGCATCAGTGGTGACCTACCAGGGCATTCTGGGCACAGGGAATCATGTTGGAGGTACTGTTGGGTGCATTGCTCCTGAGGACCCACAGCAAGATTTTCTTACTGTGTGAAATAAGGAGTTAATTTCTTTTCTTTTCTTTTTTTTTTTTTTTGAGACAGAGCCTCAAGCTGTCACCCTGGATAGAGTGCTGTGACATCACAGCTCACAGCAACCTCTAATTCCTGGGCTCAAGCGAGTCTCTTGCCTCCGCCTCCCAAGTAGCTGGGACTACAGGCACCCGCCACAACGCCTGGCCATTTTTTGATTGCAGCCGTCGTTGTTTGGCGGGCCCGGGCTGGATTCGAACCCGCCAGCTCAGATGTACGTGGCTGGCGCCTTAGCCCATTGAGCCACAGGCGCCGAGCCAATCTCAGTACTTTGAATATCTTTTGATCAAGGCCTAACTCTTCATCCCCTTGGGCATAGAAGGCACCTAATCAGTGCCTGTAGGCTACATGGTAAATTTCTTCCAAATGGAGTTTTTTCTGTCTTGGGGCAGAAGCAGGAGAAGGAAAAGGGAAAGGTGTGAAGCTGTGACCACAGTTTAGGGACAGACAGGGTCTAGTGGAAGTTATGGTCTGGCCTATATGGACAGACCTACCCTGGACCCCAAGGAGAAGGCCTCTGTCCCACGACACTGGGAAGCTGGAGTTGTGGTGCCGTGTTGCCGGTATTCCAGGACTTTGTGACTGCCCACAATCTTCCCCTCTTTTGGTGGACATTTTTGGTCAGTATTCTGGGGAAAGGCTATCATAGAGCACAAACGCCTGAGTGATTAGGAAGAGGATCTGGAAAGAGCACTGAATGTTTGGTGGACTCTCAGGAAGTGACAGTGTAGGTGGTTTAAAAGGGTGGAGGGTGGGCTCCGTGTAGATGGGGTCAGTCTGGTTGTGTGCCTGATGAGTTGGTAGAAAACTAAGGCCTATAGATAACCGGCTGTACTCTAGATAGAGGCTTCGAATCCAGGATGCTAAACCCTAAAGTCCAGCTCTGTTGCCAACCTACTGAGTAATCTGAGAGAAGTTGCATCTTCTTTCTGGGCCTCAGTTTACTCATCTGTGAAATGAGATGAAGGAACAGCTTGGACACTGTCTGGTCTCTTCTTGCCCAGGAGTTCTGACGTGCTCAGTATGGCCAAATGGCATTGTTGTAGGATAGTTAAGTTCTGCCTCCACTGGAGTGAGCCGTGTGAAGCTGGAGTGGCTGTCAGTGGGCCCTGGGAGCCAAGATTGAGTCATACTGGAGAAATCTACACTCACTTAAACTTTAGACACTTTCTGCAAGTCTAGTCTCTAAGCAGGAAATAAAAAGTCAGGGGATGAGTAGGTAGATAAGCCGGTCAGTGTGAAAACCCCATCAGTGGGAGCCACTGAAAATGCAGGGTTCTAGGCTCCAGCAGTAGCCACATTTATCACCCCCACAACAAATAATGCTTATTTACCCAGGGAAAAATTGTAATGTGCATTATTTTCATTAAGTCTCACAGTAGATCTTTTACTTGCCTAATTGCTCTTATTAGAACCACCAGTGCATTGATAGATGCTATAAGAGAAGACATCCTTGTCTTCTTCCTTAGGGGGAAAATATCCCGTCTTGAGAATGATATTGGGTGCTCACTTCAGCAGCACCTACACTAAAATTGGAATGAGACAAGATTAGCATGGTCCCTGCATAAGGGTGACACACAAATTTATGAAGCATTCCATATTTTTTACTATTTATATCGTATTGACGTATATCATTTAGTTCAATTACTGTATTTAAACATCACATTAATCTTACCATTTTTGTTTTGTTTTGTTTTTCAGTGATAAGATAGGATTTATTAGAAAGGAATACAGAAGGAGTAAAAAACACCAGAGTTTCTGGCAAAGGGGAAGACACAAGTTGGAAGTTTCCTGCATGGGTCCTTTGTCTAGGGGTACATATAGTATTAGGTCTTTGCAGTTTTTGCCTCAGGCAAGGAATTAGGGTGCCGGCTCCCTACTCAAGGTGGAACCACCCAAAGCCTTCCAGACTTTGTTCATGACCTTGTTAGAGCCTAGAGAGTGTGGCCTGGAAAGGGCAACCTGTTTGTGCCTAGAGTTGGAGGTCTGATTTCTGAGCTCAATCTTACTGTTTTTTTGTATCCAGAGTATCTTTCATCCTCTAATTCAGTGGTTTTCAACCTTCCTAATGCCACGATGTATTTTCATTGTTACAAAGGGGTTGCGACCCATAGGTTGAGAACTGCTGCTCTAATTCTTTAATATAATCCAACATTTTTTATCTTATGCTTCTTTATATAATTACGTTCTTTTTGCATTTATCTCCTTAGTTTTCTTTATCTAGTGTCTGCTGTTTGATACTGTTCATAAATATTTTAGGATATTAAACAAATTGCCCAATAAAAAAAAAAGAACGATATTGGCTTATGCCTATAATCTTAGCACTCTGAGAGGCTGAGGTAGGAGGATTGATCAAGGTTCGGAGTTTTCTTTTTCTTTTTCTTTTTTTGTTTGTTTGTTTTTTTTGAGACAGTCTCATTTTATCACCTTCAGAAGAGTGCTCTGGTGTCACAGCTCACAGCAAACTCAAACTCTTGGGCTCAAGCGATTCTCTTGCCTCAGCCTGCTAAGTAGCTGGGACTACAGGCCACAGTGCCCAAATATTTTTAGAGATGAGGTCTCGCTCTTGCTGGCTCTTGCTTAGGCTGGTCTCGAACTCGTGAGCTCAGGCAATTCACCCGCCTCAGCCTCCCAGGGTGCTAGGATTACAGGTGTGAGCCAAAAGTTTGACATTTTTACTGATCTTTTCAAAGAACCAATTTTTGGTTTATTGATTTTTCTATATTTTTTTGGTTTGTTTTCGATTTCATTAATTACTGCTCTAATCTTTATTATTTCCTTCATGCTCTTTGCCTTAGTTTTATCTTGCTCTTTTTCTGGTATCTTAATGTGGAAGATTAAGTTATTGGTTTGAAATTTAAAGATTATGCACTTTTAATATTTGGATAGATGCTGTCAAATTGCCCTCCAATTTATGCTCATTAACAGTTTATGAGAGTACTTATTTCTCACACTTACATAACACTTGTTACTAATCTTTATACATTTGTTAATATGATGGTCAAATGTGGTATCTTGTTTCTCTGATTATGAAGTTAAGCAAATTTACACATGTTTCTTGGCCATTTGTATTTATTTTTTCTTTTCTTTCCTTTCCCTCCCTTCCTTCCTTTTTCTTTTATCTTTTCTTTTTTTCTCTTCATTTTTCTTCTTTTCTTCTCCCTCCATCTCCCTTTTTTGCTTTCCTTCCTTCCTTTTCACTTTGCTGCTTCTTTTTCTCGGTCTCACTATGTTGCCTAAGCTGGAAGGCAGTGGCTATTCACAGGTGCAATCACAGTGCACTACGGCCTTCAAATCCTGGTCTCAAGTAATCCTTCAGAGTAGCTAGGACCACAGTGCCCACCACTGCTCTCTTCTTCCTTCCTTCCTTTTTTTCTTTCTTTTTTCTTTTTTGTGTAGAGATGGGGCTCACTATGTTGCCCAGGCTGGCCTCAAATTCCTGGTCTCAAGTGATCTTCCTGCTTTTGCTTCCTTAAGTGCTGTGTTTATAGGCATAAGCCACTGTACCTGGCTAGCTATTTCTATTTCTTCTGTGAATTACTTGTTCTTATTTTTTATTCATTTTTCTATTTGTTTTTTATATGTTTGTAGAAACGTTTTATACTATGGATATCACTCCATTATGAAATAGCATTTGTAATTATGGCTTCTCCATTAGTCACCTTTCTTTTTTTTTTTTTTGAGACAGAGCCTCAAGCTGTCACCCTAGAGAGAGTGCTGTGGCATTACAGCTCACAGCAACCTCCAATTCCTGGGCTCAAGCGAGTCTCCAGCCTCCGCCTCCCAAGTAGCTGGGATTACAGGCGCCTGCCACAACGCCCAGCCATTTTTTGGTTGCAGCCGTCATTGTTTGGCGGGCCCGGGCTGGATTCGAACCCACTAGCTCAGGTGTACGTGGCTGGCGCCTTAGCCCGTTGAGCCAAAGGCGCCGAGCCAGTCACCTTTCTTTTAACTTTATCTTTGGCTATATGGAAGTTTTGAATTTTTATGCATTTAAATCTGTCTTTCCCTTAATGAATTCAGATTGTTTTCATACTTAGGCAGATCTTTACTATCTTAAGATTATGAAATTTTTCTCTTGTATTTTCTAAGTTGATTCTTACACACACACGTATGCTTTTTTTTTAGAGATAGTTTTTAGAATGCAGTGGCATGAGCATGGCTTGCTGTAACCTTGAATTTCTGGGCTCAAGTGATTGTCCTGCCTTTCCCTCCCAAGGACTATAGGCATGCACCACCATACCCAGCTAATTTTTTTTTTGTAGAGGCAGGATCTTGCCCAGGCTTATCTCAAACTCCTGGCCTCAAGTGATCCTCCCATCTCAGCCTCCCAAAATGCTGAGATTATGGATGTGAGCTACCATAGCTGGCCTTGTTCTTTAAGACATTTAGTACTTATGGCCAGGCACAGTAGCTCATGCCTATAATCCTAGCACTTTGGGAGGCCAAGGTGGGTGGATTGCTTTAGCTCACAGGTTCGAGACCAGCCTGAGCCAGAGCAAGACCATGTCTCTAAAAATAACTGGGCATTGTGGTGGGCACCTGTAGTCCCAGCTACCTCGGAGGCTGAGGCAAGAGAATTGCTTGAGCCCAAGAGTTTGAAGTTGCTGTGAGCTATGGTTGATGCCACAGCACTTTACTGAGGGTGACAAAGTGAGACTGTCTCAAAAAAAGAAAAAAAAAGACATTTAGTACTTATCCCTGATAGTAAAAAATGAACAGACTTATGCTTCAAACCCACATGTGTTTCAGAAAGTTTTAGATCATACCCTAGGGATCCTTTGAAGGCTCAAACTCTTCCTCTAAATCTATCACTAATGCTAGTAGATGAGAGTAGAAATGTGAAAGTTTAACCAGGTGTGCTGACAGAGCTGTAGTAAGGGGAGAAGGCAAAGAAACATTTGTTGAATACCTATTAGCGCTAAGCACCGCAATAAGTATGTATATGTATTATCTCACTTATATCTGAAAGGAAGACATAATCATCCCTAGTCCTTAGAGAAGGAAATTGGAACTGGCTGCATTTAGAGTGGTCCTAATACCAGAGGGGCATTGTCAGTGCATGGCTGACTGATTGACCGATGGCCCACTGGGCAGTTGACTCTTTATAGTCTAAGGGGTGGTTCTGGATGGAGAGAGAAGGATATACTTGTAATCAGTATTACATCTGCAGGAAGTCCAGCCAGGGCTCCAAAACTGATTATAGAGGCAGCTGACTCAGTAATAAACTTCCCAGGAAACTTAGTCACATGCTGGAATGCTAAATTGCTGCTTTACTGGGAAGATTAGAACTGTGGTCTAGTAGCTTAGTATTCTCTGGCTGTAGGCAGCACTATGACAGAAGCCACAGGATGATCAGGAAGCTGATAAGTAGAAGTCAGAGCAGGGAAATGAGTTAACTCTAATCTCAAATGATATCAGCTGTCATGGCTGATGAATCCATCCCCACAATATTGCAGACCTGCTTTAGGGTCCTTGGTCTGGTCTAGGGGTCAGGGCTCCCTCCTCTTCCATACAGCCCTGGAAAGACACATCCAGCTCCATCCTTCATCACTCCCTTCCTTATGTTCTTCCCTTCTTCCTTCTCATCAGCCATCAAACTTCATTTCATGGCTCATTATGATTGATCATGGGGTCTCTTGCCTTATTTATTTTGTTTTATTTTATCCTCATTCACACTTCCATTTCCCAGACATACTACAGGCAGCCATTCTAAACTATTTTATTTTATTTATTTATTTAGTTTTGAGACAGAGTCTCGCTTTCTTGCCCGTGGTAGAGTTTCGTGGCTTTTAGCTCACAGCAACCTCCAACTCTTGGGCTCAAGCAATCCTTTTGCCTCAGTCTCCCAAGCAGCTGGGATTATAGGTGCCCACCACCATGCCCAGTTATTTGTAGAGACAGGGTCTCGCTGTTGCTCAGGCTGGTCTTGAACTTGGGAACTGAAATGATCCACTTACCTCTGCCTCCCAGAGTGCTGGGATTACAGGCATGAGCCACTGCGCCTTAAAAATATTTTATAGATTAACAAACAATAAAATTGGCTTCCTTTGTATATAGTTCTATGAATTTTAACAAGTGTGTATGTTTGTGTGTATAACCACCACCACAATCAGGATACAGAACCGTCTGTCATTCCCAAAATCCCCCTTGTAGTCACATTCTCTTCCCACCCTTAACCCCAGGCAACCACTGAGCTGTTCTCCATTACTATTGTTTTGTCTTTTTGGGCATCACATAAATGAAGTATATGTACTTCACAGTATATGTACTTTTTGTAAACATATGTATACGAAAATGGTAACTTATGGCTCATTTTGATTCTAATTTTTCATCTAGTTCTGTTTATTTTAATTTTAAAAAGTTTGACATAGAAAAGTTAGAGTAATAAAATAATTTCTAGATAACCTCTAGAGTCCTTAAATGTTAACATTGTACTGCATTTGTTTTTGTTTTTTGGGGGGGTTTTTTTTTTTTGTTTTTGAGATGGAGTCTTACTTTGTCACACTCAGTAGAGTGCTGTGGCATCATAGCTCACAGCAA
Organism: Perodicticus potto; assembly: GCA_963574655.1. Classification (NCBI taxonomy): domain Eukaryota; kingdom Metazoa; phylum Chordata; class Mammalia; order Primates; family Lorisidae; genus Perodicticus; species Perodicticus potto. The sequence goes on along the minus strand of CAUYRH010033685.1, from coordinate 17,676 downwards.
TCTCAAACTCTTGGGCTCAAGTAATCTTCTTGCCTTAGCCTCTTGAGTAGCTACAGTACAGGTGTGTACCACAACATCAGCTATTTTTGGAGACAGAGTCTCACTCTTGCTCAGACTGGTCTCCAACTCCTGAGCTCAAGTAATATATCTTCCTCAGCCTCCCAGAGTGCTAGGATTACAGGCATGTGCCACCACACCCGACCTAACATTTTACTGTATTTGCTTTTTCTTTCTCTTGTACATATGCTCACACTCTATCTTTCTCTCTCCTATCTGTATAAGCTGAACCATACCCTTTAACCCTGAATATTCAGTGTATATTTCCTAAAAACAAAATTTTTAAAAATATAATCATAGTATAATTACAAACTAGGAACTCAGCATTGAAACATTTGTATTATGTCATCTATAGCTTTTGGAAGATTTTGTCAATTATTTCAACAATGATCTTTATAGTAAAAGAAAATTGAAAACTATATATTATATTCAGTTGTCATGTCTCTCAATTTGGAGTAATTCCTTGAGTCATCCTTTTTATTTAATGACAATGACATTGTTGAAGAGTTCAGGCCAGTAATTTGACAGATCTTTCAAGGTAGGTATAGACAGTGTCTTACTCTATCACCCAGGCTGGAGTGCAGTGGCACAATCATAGCTCACTGCAGAGACAGAGTTTCACTTTATTGCTCATGGTAGAGTGCCGTGGCGGCACACAGCTCACAGCAACCTCTAACTCCCGGGCTTAGGCAATTCCCTTGCCTCAGCCTCCTAAGTAGCTGGGACTACAGGCACCCGCCACAATGCCCAGCTACTTTTTTGTTGTTGTGGCAGTTTGTCCAGGTCTGGGTTTGAACCCGCCACCCTCGATATATGGGGCCAGCGCCCTGCCCACTGAGCCACAAGCGCCTCTCTGTCCACACTATATTTTGTTGAACATAAGACTCTTTTTCTCCTTTGTTTTGTCTAATCTCTCACCAGCACTCTTTTTTTTCCTGTAACTATGTTAATATCCTCTATTCCAGCATGTTAGGTGTGCTGATATAGCAAAATTCAGCTGTTTCTCCTTGGTATAGCCTTATCTTTATGAACTTTAGCATCTATTGAATTCTCTCTGATAAGAATGATTTGTTAGCCTCTTAGAGTGTGAGCCCTGCATGCAAGTATTATTAACATGTTTATTCAGCAGATATATAGTGTGAGCTTACTGAATATTAGCCACTGTGCTGTTATTACTGAAAAGTTAAGTACTTGTTCCCCCCACCCAACAAAGAATGAGGGCAAGTGGTATGAGGAGAAGGAAAGAGAAGTTTATTAATTTACTGGCAAAAGAGGAAGACGGCAGACTCTCTGCTTAAAGTACCAATGGCCTAACTCTAAGCAGAAATATAGAGCTTTTAAAGGGAGCATTTAGCTTCCGGCTATGGCTGATGACCCCATCTCCTGCCTCCAATAATTTGCCTTGTCTTCTGCCTGGACTATTCATTGATTATCTCCTGAGGTACAAAAGACACAGAACATTTCCCTCCGATTACTGGCCTTGGGCAAGAGCTGCAGGTTTTAGTTTTAGTTCCCAAAAAGGGTGAAGGGTTTTTGTTTTTTTTTGAGACAGAGCCTCAAGCTGTCACCCTGGATAGAGTGCTGTGGCATCACAGCTCACAGCAACCTCCAATTCCTGGGCTGAAGCTAGTCTCCTGCCTCTGCCTTCCAAGTAGCTGGGACTACAGGTGCTCGCCACAATGCCTGGCAATTTTTTTTTTTTTTTTTTTGGTTGTAGCCATCATTGTTGTTTGGCGGGCCCGGGCTGGATTGGAACCCACCAGCTCAGGTGTACGTGGCTGGCGCCTTAGCCCGTTGAGCCACAGGCACCGAGCCAGGGTGAAGGGGTTTTTAAGAGACAGTTTACAAAATATTTTTGCTCTTTAATGAGCCTTTTTTTTCTTTTTTTTTTTGGTAGCGACAGAGTCTCACTTTATTGCCCTCAGTAGAGTGCCGTGGCATCACACAGCTCACAGGAACCTCCAACTCCTGGGCTTAGGCGATTCTCTTGCCTCAGCCTCCTGAGTAGCTGGGACTACAGGCGCCGGCCACAACGCCTGGCTACTTTTTGTTGCAGTTTGGCTGGGGCTGGGTTTGAACCTGCCACCCTCGGTATATGGGGCCAGCACCCTACTGACTGAGCCACAGGCGCTGCCCTTTAATGAGCCTCTTTCTCTGTTACACTGTCACCCATGAGGTTAGGAAACTTGCCTATGACTTTTCAGAGGTAGAACAGCCATTTGAACCCTGGTCTGTGACATTTTACTATGTTGCTCCCCTTGGAATTTGCATTGGTTCTTATAGGCTGTGCCAAATGTCTACCTCTCTTCATAAGGAGGTTCAAAGCAAAGCATCCTCCCCAGTATCCTGACTGGCAGTGAGGGCGGGGACCCACAAGGGGATGGAGGTGAAGTTGACTCTGGAGTTCTTGAGTGGCAGGCCTTGGGTTGCTTGCTGGTAACTGGCAACAGGCTGAGACAGAAGGACCTGGAAGAGACAGGAGATTGCCCCAGCCTGGGGGCAAAGGTCTTAATATAAAGCACCAGATGCCTATTAGCCTATTAACTATTCTAATCCTTTCTGAGAAGCTCAAATTGTCCCTTCTGGAAGTCCTCTAGTTCTAAGAGGAGAGAGGTGTGTCAGGATCTTTCTGGGGCTGACATAGGGTTTCCAGGCAAGCTGGCTCCTGAGCCTCTTCTTGGTAGTGATAATTGTAGGCAGGCACAATTTCCACAGTTTCCACAAATTCCAGCATAGAAAGTGAGAAGGAAGAATCTGCCTTTGGGCCAGGACCAAAGAAAGCAGGAATTCCTCTGGGGACTTTTTCCCCAAGAGGCCAAATACTTGGGAGCCTGTTTCCTGGCTTTTAGAAGCTTGTGACTCCCTAACCACTGTTGCTTGATCCCAGGACCTTGCATCTCTGGCAGAGGTACAGAAGTGAACTGTCATGCCCAGAGGGTTTTCTGTGCATTCTTCATGATTCTACTGCTTGGCAGAACTGAGAGCCGTGACTGTGTTGACCATGGTTGTAGAAATGAGAGGGGTTTAGATCACTGATGTCAGGTCAGATTCATTTTTATGCCACTTCAGTCAGTTCATGGCTGCCTGGAACCCTATTATATGTAGAGGGATTTGGAGACAGTCCCCAGTGGTACAGTGTAGGAACAGTAGAGGCACGTGTGTCATGACTTGCTCTCCACTGGGTCGATGTGTCTGAGCATCAGCACCGTGAAAGGTTATCAAAGGGAAGATGAGGACACTTTTTTGCCAGTCCAAAAGTATTCTTGAGGAAGTCTGTCACTCTCTCTGGCCTTCACTTTCCTTCCTGTGTCCTCAGGGCTGAAACGTGGTTCTCAAGGCTCTTTTGGCTGTCATCTACAGGACTGTTTAGGGTCTGCTTTAGATCCTGACCCTTTGAGGTAATGGGCTCTAGCTATGGCTTTAGTACCTTTAGTGACAACGTTCTGGACTAGAATGACCACTAAGGCTTCTCTTCTGGTGATTTTGTGACCCATGTTAGACTTTGAGTTTTAGGGCAGTTCTCTCCAGAAATGAGTGTACTTGGTAAAGAGCCAATTTGGTGCAGCAATGTGAGACTTCGGTGTGGAGATGCAACATTTTTACTAGGAGGTTGGGTCGCCCATAAAGTCTCACTATAGGCCTAGAGCCTGGAGGAAACTTATTTTAAAATTGAAGGTACATGGGGGGTGGTGGAAATTAAGGGTGCGGGATGGGCTGTAGCATGTGAATCAGGTACTATGCCCAGAAATGAAGCTCATTAGAACTCCAAAATGAGGGCGGCACCTGTGGCTCATCGAGTAGGGCGCCGGCCCCATATACCCAAGGTGGCTGGTTCAGGCCCCACCTCAGCAAGAGAATGGCCTAAGCCCAGCAGTTGGAGGTTGCAGTGAGCTGTGTGATGCCACAGAAGTGAGACTCTGTCGCTACAAAACAGAAAAGGAAAGAAAGGAAGAAAGAAAATGTATGTGCACTGTAAGGGAAGAAGTATAATACAATTATCTCTGTATGCAAATGACATGATCATATATGTAGAAAACTACACCCACAAAAAAAAATAATAATAAAATAAATTAAACTTAAAAAAAAAAAGAAAAAAGAACCCCAAAATGAAAGTGTCTATGCCCTACCTTGGTTTGAGATGCACGATTAGGACAAAAATCTTAGATTCTGAAAGTTCACCAGTAAGATGGCCCCTGACTCTGTGAGCTCAGCTTCTTAACTCACAGTTGAGCAAGTGCTATGTGGGTCAACACCTGTTTGCTAATCCTGCTTTGCCAGGAATTGTCCCAGGAACAGAAAGGAACGGAACACAACCCCTGCCCTCAGAACATTTGATGGAGGAAGCTGGCAGGTGGTCTGGTGCCTCTTCACTGCAGGGCTCTTGTGCTGCGAAGGGTATTGCAGGTAAATGGAGTGGAGACTGGCCCTAAGAGGAGTTTGGGGAAGGCTTTGAAGGATGAGGACGTTTGGTCTAAATTTAGAAAGACTGTTACTTTGTCTCTTTTATGAAAGTTTTTGAAGTAACTTATAAAAACACTATAAAAAGAAGTAATATAAATAAAATTAAAATCAGAAAAAGAGGAAATGGAATTTAGAAAGTTCAGATCGAGGAAGAGTTGAAATGTAGATAATTGGCTGGCTAATTGTCTGGGCATGGAGGCTTATGTCTACAATCCCACGCCCATGGGCAACCTAGTGTGACCTTGTCTTCACAAAAAAATTAAAAAGTAGCCTTACGTGGTGGTGGTGGGCACCTCGAGTCCCAGCGATTGAAAAGGATGAAGTGAGAGCACTGCTTGAACCTAGAAATTTGAGGTTATAGAGTAAGCTGTGATTGCACCATGCACTTCAGCGTGGGTGACAGAACAAGACTCTTGTCTCTTTAAATAAATGAATAAATAAATAAAAATAAAATGTAAATGTTTAGATCGTGGGTCCCAACATAATTATTATGTCTGACCTTTTGTAGAAGCCAGAAAAGAATATGTAGTTTCAGAGTATAAATTATTTTGTTTCTTTCTTTCTTTTTTTTTTTTTTTGAGACAGAGCCTCAAGCTGTCGCCCTGGGTAGAGTGATGTGGCATCACAGCTCACAGCACCCTCAACTCCTGGGCTCAAGTGAGTCTCCTGCCTCTGCCTCCCAAGTAGCTGGGACTACAGGCACCTGCCACAACGCCTGGCTATGTTTTGGTGGCAACCATCCTTGTTGTTTGGTGGGCCCAGGCTGGATTCAAACCCGCCTGCTCAGGTGTGTATGGCTGGCGCCTTAGCCGCTTGAGCCACAGGTGCCAAGCTTTTTTTTTTTTTTTTTGAGGCAGAGTCCCACTTTGTCACCCTGGGTAGAATGCCGTGGTGTCATAGCTCACAGCAACCTTGAACTCTTGGGCTCAAGTGATCCTCTTGCTTCAGTCTCCTAAGTAGCTGGGACCACAGGTGCTGACCACAGTGCCCGGCTAGTTTTGGAGACAGGATCTCACTCTGGTTCAGACTGGTCTCAAACTCCTGAGCTCAGACTATCCACCCACCTCGATCTCCCAGAGTGCTAGGATTATAGGCATGGGCCACCGTGCCAGCTATAATTATTTTCTTGACCTCACTCACGCTTAAATACCTTCCTGGGGGTGGGAGGGAGGTGGTGGTTAATGAGTGAACCTGTAAACCAGTGTTTCTTAACATACAGTCCAGGGACTTGCATGAAAATTAGTTACCTAGAGTGCTTGTTAAATGCAGATTTCTTGGCCCCTGCCCTAGGCTTATCAAATCAGAATCTAGTGAGCAGGACCCAGGAATCTGCAAATTCACATACTTCCCTGGATAATTCTCTGTGCACTCCACAGTTTGAGAGCCACTCCAACTGATGGAAACCTCAGCAGTATCTTTTTTTTTTTTTTTTTTTGAGACAGAGCCTCAAGCTATCACCCTGGATAGAGTGCTATGACATCACAGCTCACAGCAACCTCCAATTCCTAGGCTCAAGCGAGTCTCTTGTCTCCGCCTCCCAAGTAGCTAGGACTACAGGCGCCCGCCACAATGCCCATCCATTTTTTGGTTAAAGCCATCATTGTTGTTTGGCTGGCCCAGGCTGGATTCGAACCTGCCAGCTCAAGTGTATGTGGCTGGCGCCTTAGCCCGTTGAGCCACAGGCACTGAGCCCTCAGCAGTATTTTGAAGTGAGTGCTTGGCCTTTGAAGGTTGGGTGGAACTTTAACAAGAGAGAGCAAGCCATGAGAAATGGCAGTTCTGCTGAGGATGGTATGGTGGTTCACTGCTGGCTGAGGTCACTTTTAGGTCGTATTATGGAAGGCCTATAAAGTTTGGCAGTTCAAGCACATGGCAAGGGCAGGGGCAGGACTACTTCTGAGCACAGAGATGGTAGAGGAGCAACTGTCCCCACTGAGCTAGGTTGGTCCAGCTTCCCACTTGGCCACCTGGGTTCTGCTCTGTAGGCCTCTTCTGGCAGGCTTTTTTTTTTTTTTTTTTTTTTGAGCAAGTACTTTGTTTTTCTCTGTGTCCCCAAATGCAAGGTTCTGAGATCACAGATGTGTTTTGTTTCCTGTTGAAAAGGCATTTCTTTCCTTAGGGTCTAACAGTGGCTTGGATGATGAGTTGACAGAAAGAACTGTGGGTGTTGGGGTGTGTTGTGTGTGTAGTATGCCCAAGATACATCATGTTAGCATTACAAATTGATTATTCCAGTTTTCTGGTCACTAAATTGTATGTTTTGAAATCTTTACTTTGGAAGATATTTATTGGGAATAAGACTGGTGGGGATACCCTTTCTCATCCTTGGGTTATATTTTAAAATACTTATTGTTCAACTTAAAGATTATATCCAAAGGTATAAAGAAAAATACATGATCATCTGAATTAAAAAGTAGATTATTTTTGACTGGGTGCAGTGGTTCATGCCTGTAGTCCTAGCACTCTGGAAGGCCGAGGTGGGTGTTGACCAGCCTAAGCAAGAGCTGGGCATTGTGGCAGGGCCTGCAGTCCCAGCTACATGGGAGGCTGAGCCAAGAAGATCGCTCGGGTCCAGAGTTTGAGGTTGCTGTGAGCTGCAGCGTCATAGCATTCAACCCAGGACCACAGAGTAAGACCCTATCTCAAACAAACAAACAACCCCCCACCCGCAAAAAAAGTAAAAAAACAGATTATTTTCTATACTTTGAAGCCTTTGCAAGTTAGAGTGTAATACTAAGTGAGAAATGGTTAACATGGGAATTTAGAGTCCCTCCTGGTGGCTCTTCAGCTCATGTGCTTCCATAAGGTTTTCTTGTAGGTTTATCCAAACCTTCTTTGTGTCCTATATCAGTGGCAGAAAAACAGGGAGGATAGATGTGTGCCACCCACTTGGCTTAGATTTGATAGCATGCTCACATGTGTCTGGCAGCCAAGGGAGCTGGCTGACAAGTAGACACAACTCTGTGTGATGAATCCTGCCCAAGAGGATCGATGGGCCCAGTCAATGCAGCTGCTTCTTTGTAAAACTTTCTTTGACTCTCTTCTCTGGCCCTGGAGTTGATTTCTCTTCCTTTGTGCCCATTTGCTTATTCTTACTACTGTCACTTACCCTATTGTTTGCTTTGTGGGTCTCCCTTTCCCCCTGAAGGCAAAGACTTTTTCTTAACCCAGCCCTCCCGATGCAGGGCTAACTGGGCACACATGTGTATGGATGTGGGGCTGTGAGTGCTTAGGGGATGTGGATGAAGAATAAGAACCAACCTTGAGTGGTCTGGGAAGGCTACCTAGGGAAGGTGATGCCTTGAGCTGAGACCTGGCAGCTGTTGAATTGGATTAGATGACATTGAAGTCTTTGGAAACTTAGAGAGTTTATCTTCCTTCCAAAAGTACAAAAGGGGAGATTTGAGAGATGAGACATGTACAGAATATGGTGCTTCTCTGGTCTAAGGGGCCATAAGGGGCACCATGATTTCAAATGACTGCAAACAAATCTTTTCTCAAGCTGAGTAATTTGGTGATAGTGTCTGTTGAAACTCAAAGTCAAAAATGCAGAGATGAATATTGAAATTTAATGTTTTATTTGGGAAGAAAATATTACAGTTTAGGACATATTTGACAGACTCAGTGGTCTTTGGCATTTCTGAAGAACAAAGAGAAGGTTAGAAGTTTTATTAAAAGGGAGAAATGTTGTATATTGTTCTTTGAGAAAGTTCATCAATGTTCATTGGCACTAGTAAGGGTTTGGGGAGCTGGCAAGCTCCCATTGGTAAGAATGGAGGTGGGCAAAATTAGACCTAGAGTTGCAGCAAGTTATCTCAGAAACTATAGATAACCTCAGAAGCTATACATAAAACAACAGTTTCACCGGTCAGGCTTGCGGAAAATTACATTCTTGGAACAATGTTTTGAACCCTGAAAGCTTTCGCTTCCCCCGCCCCCCAACTTCTTGACTCTTACATGATCAACTTTCACACAGTGCACACCTGGCCTTTGAAAGATTGGTGCAGAAAAAAATGGCCCGTCCACTAGAGCCTATGGAGGAACCCCACAGAGATGGCTGGAAGAGGGGCTGGGCAGGGAACTGTCAGGCCTGAGACCCAGCTCAGGAAGAAATGCTGACACCCCAATTTTTAGAACCACGAAGTTCTAGGCACGGCTTAGTTCCACGTGTTCCCAAGTGTTTCCCAAACATGTGAGTGTCTTACCAGGAAATTTTCAAGTGTCTGACCCATAGCTGCCAAGGAAGGATTTTTAAAAAGTCAAATGGAAAAAATCATTCCAACATCAAAATCTACCATGTTCATTTCACAAGAGAAAGGACATTATAACATTTAAATTGTAAGAAACACTTGATCTTGGATGAAAGGGCTTCCTATCCATTGATTACATTTAAATTGGTGGAAGCACTGCCTACACAGTCTTTTCTTGTATCGTTTCACTCTGGGCAAGTAAAGCATTGTCACATTGAGAATCAGGCCAAGGATTATTCCTTGACCCACTGGCCAATCTGTTGAAAAGCAGTGACTAGGCGTGTTAGCCTGTTTTGCTGAGACTAGAGGATTGAGCTAGTGGTTCAGCCAGCATGAAATCAAGGCAGGAGTCCATGCTGGGATTGGCTTAGATTAGCAGGGCCTTTGATGAAGGGGCATGTATGTGTTTGGGTTTGCCGTGCCAGGCAGGAGAGCAGTGGAATTTGTCTGAGTTGAGCTCACACATTGAAGTTATTGAGCGACTTACACGCAAGGCCATGACCTGGACTCCCAGCTGAGAGGCACACGTGGCGGGGCTTGAGCTGGGGGAGCGGAAGACAGCTTACATCTGCTCATCTGCTTACGTAACCCCGCTTCCCAGCTCCCAGAGCCAAGAAAACACACAAGCCAGCCCAGCAGGGCCGAGGGCCTGTGGTAGCACACACCATGCGCCGCACAGCACGGGTGCCTTGGCTCAGCCTGAGGAGTGTCATGAAGCCCTCAGCCCTCTGCCTGCTCCCGTAGCCCCTCCCCGTGGCCCCAGGCAGGGACTCTGGGACCTGGTAGCAAGTCTGCATGTCTCTGAACAGAGCTGGTCATTGCCCTGCTGGATTCTGAGCTCTCTGGATTTTCTCACTGGGACAGAGCCAGGTGTGGGGTGGAGCAGGGCCTTGTAGCATGGCAGGAGGTGTGCAGGGCACTCGGGAGGCCTCTTGCCTGGCACCCAACCGAAGAAGGCATTTGCCTTGAGGCTGAGCCTGCTGTACACCATCCAGTCTCAGAGGTGTGAGCTGCAGGATTCTCAGAGCTGTGGAGGCTTCAGAGAGAGAAGTTGGGAAAAGAATTGTCAGACTGGCCAAAAAGGGCAAGACTTGGGGTCAGGGTGTTCTTGATGTGTTGGAGGCGTGGTAGGGGTTGTGAGAGGGGCACAGAAGGGAGCAGGAGGGAGAGAAGAGGCTGTTCAGCGATAAAGCTCTGCACAAGTCCTTGGAGGAGCAAGTTCCTTGGCCAGCCTTGAACCAGGGTAATTTTCACTTAGGTTCTGCCACAGCCTTAGCAGGGAGCTCCTGGAAGGCAGGAACTATCTTGTCCATCCTCTCCCCCTCCCTCCACCCACCCTTCTTTGGGCTGGCACACAACTTGGCACACAGTGGGTGCCCAAAAAGTATTGATTGATACAAATTGGAAGTGGTCTTGATGTATATCACAGGGAATGTTTGCATTAAATAAAGATTTCAGAATAAAGATTCTGATTTGGTACTTGATAGGCTACCATGGATTGTCAGAGTGTTGTTGATACCTCCTGTGTATATGTGTGTGTGTGTAAGAGTGTGCATGTATGAGAGAGAGAATGTGTGGGGGGGTTGCAGAAAGAGGAGGGGGAATAGAAGGGACCACCCAGGAATCAACTCTCATGTTGGGTGGGCAGCAGTGTCAGTGCTGAGGGAACCCTGGAGGAGAAGCGACTTTGGCCGTAGGTGGTGAATGGTGGTGGGGCTCATGAGAGCTCATCTGGGGCGGGTTGAGTTTAAGGTGCCCATGGCATATGACTGTTGGCTGTAGGTTCAGGAGAGAGGTGTGGGAGGGAGACAGAGGCATTTGAGAACTGTCACATGTTTAAACCAAAGACCTGAGTAATAGTGAGAAGAGAGTGTGTCTAGGGAGAGTGGGGAGAGAAGGTACAAGGATGGACATGAGGACAACCTGGGTATTGAGGTAGGAGGGACGAAGATGAGTGTTATGGTTGGTGATTATCCAGGATGCTCATTTCTTTCTGTCTGGCTGGGCATTCATGCTCTCTGGGGGGCGGGGAAGATGAGAATAAGGATTTGTCAGAAGATCTTGCTTTGGGTCTCTGCTGTCTTGGCTGACCGAGTGTCTCTAGACATGTCAGGGTGTCTTAAGACCTGAGAGATCATCCAATGGCGTCCCTGCAATTCACAGTGGGGAAATCAGTCCCTGAGAGTCGATGGTTCTTGTTCAAAGACCATCTACCATGTTGCTGGTGGAGCTGGGCCAGGGCCCAGGCACCCCTTCTCCTGTTCCAGCTCTTTACCTCAGGAGCACCTTTCTGAAACCCATGACGGGGCAACACCTGGACACCTTCCTGCCTGCAGGTGCCTACTCTGAGGAGGGTAGGGAGGCCATGTGTGAATTCCTGTCTCCTGGGTTGGTTTCAGAAGGTATGAACAAGTTGGTAGGTTTGACAGCCCAGATGCTTCTTGAGTTCCTGAAAATGGGGTTATGTTTAGCAGCATCTTCAGAACCAAAGGTGGGGTAGGGTGGGGTGAGAGTTGCAGATGTTGCAGGGGCCCTGTGAAGTGAAAAGAGCACAGTGACAGATCTTCCTTTCGTGTTTTTCGCAAGTTCACTGTGCAGCAAAGCCTCCCAGGTTGGGAGCTGAGCAGCCCAGGCTTGGCAGACCTTGCGGGGAAGGGGATAAGTGGGAATCCCCGAGGACCCTCCTGTCCTGAAAGCCCCAGGGCTTGTGAAGGTGGGCCATCCAGCTGCCTGTTGCCCAACGTGCCCAGTAAGAATCACCAGGGCTCCCTGTTTATTATCCATCATTCTAGGCCCTTCTCAAGATCTGCTGAATCAGACTCTGTAGGGCAGCGGTTCCCAACCTTTTTAGCACCAGGGACCAGTTGAAAGTTTTTCCATGGGTTGGGGGTTAGGTGGGGATGGGACAGGAAGCAGAGCTCAGGCAGTGATGCAAGCGATGGGGAGAGAGGGAGCTGGGGAGCGGTTGTAAATACAGATGAGGCTACACTCCCTCACCCACCGCTCACCTCCTGCTGTGTGGCCCAGTTCCTAATAGGCCACAGACCAGAATCTTTATGGCGACAGGGACTGGTTTCATGGAAGACAATTTTTCCATGGACTGGCAGGGGTGGGTAGAGGGTGGGACAGAAGGCAGAGCTGTGCTGCCCAGTTCCTGAACTTGTCTGTGGCCCCTGGAGTTGGAGACCATAGCTCTAGGGGAAGGAGACTATATTTGTACTAATTGCCTCAGGTGATTCTGATGCTAGCATGGGGAAAACTGGTCTGGTGACTTGGTCCTGGAGCATAGTGCCTGTTCACCTAAGGGCACCCTGGGAAGGGAAGCCAGGTCAGTAGGCAGTCTATGAGGGACTGATCTGCTTCCCTGCCTCAGAAGGTCTGCTGCCTCAGCTCTGTAGTAATGAGGGCAAAACGACAGAGCTTGATCCAGGCCTTGTCTCTCAATGCCAAAGGTTGCCCTTTAGAGGACAGAGGGAGGGAAACAGGTGGGTATAGGCCTGGTTAAGAATGGGGAAGGACACAGAGCTGAGACTGAAGGGCGCTGCTGCCAAGCTAAGGGGTTTGGCTGTACCTTGTACAAGGCAACACAGCTTTATAGCCACTGCAAGCTTTTAATAGGAAAGTGATATGGTTGGAGCTGTGGCTCAGAAGAAAATGAATTCATGGGAAAGGTCCTGTACTGTTGGAACTGGGCCAGCTACAGAGGGCAGGAAGGTGTGTGGGGTACCCTGGGGCAGGGAGCAAGGCTCACAGTTTCCTTTTCTCCAGCTGTTCAGTTCAGAAGGGTGAGTGCTCCCTGGGGCCAGGGGACATTTGGGGACCACGTGGATAAAGAGGACAGACAGGTGCTCACTGAGCCTGGGGGGGTTCTCAGCAGCATGTTTCAGAGGAACTTTGATGTAAGGTTGTGGTCGGTGTTCCTGCCTTTGTTCTGTAGGTTTCTTCCTTTGCTCTTGTGTCTGGTTTGCTTCACAGGTAAGTAACAGTTCTCAAGGTGTGTTCCCTGACAAAATGGTTCTGTGGCCAAATAAGCTTGGGAAATGGTGGGTTAAATAAAGTGAAGGGGGTTTCTTGATTATACAGCTTCTCAGAGCCTTTGATGTGCACATGACTTTCCAGAAGCAGGATTTAACACACAGGGTTCCCACCCTTCTTTGACCAGGGGACATATTTTTCCATTGAGTATCTTGCTGAGTCTAATGCTTCCTGGAACTCATTTTGAGGGAGTGTGGTCCACAGAGAATACTGGGAGCCTGGGTTTGGGTCTTGGCTCTGTCCAGTTCTCTGTGTTGCTGGGACCACACCACGTGTCATGGGCCCCATGGGTAGATCTTCACTTTTCCCTTTTTTCTCTACTCCTGATCTGCCACTACCTCAAAACCCACCATCTGCATCTCAACAATTTTTCTTCTGTGCCAAGAGCTCTCTTCCTAACTCATTTCCCTCATCTGGACCCATGACCTTCTAGGCCAGAAACTTTGGAATCATCCTTGACTATGCTGCCTTCAGCAGCAATTCTCAATTCATTCTTTTATTTCCTCTCAGTCTCCTCTGGGACCTTGTTTTTGCTCCATCCTCCCCAAGTTTAGTGTCCCTCTATATCAGGTCCCTTCCTAGGACATGCTTACTCTTACCACTCCCTGCTACCTTCTCATTGGAAGCTGATTTCCTCCTCCTTGGCCTTCCCGGGGTGTGCATGCGTGCACACGTGTCCACAGACACACACACTCACACTTTGTCTATTTCTCTCTCTCTCTCTTCTTTCCTAAGTAGGCTCCATTAGAGAGATGATGTTAGTCATTTATCCTAGCTAGGAGGTGGCAGAGCTAGGTTTCAACCTCAGGGTTTCTGAGAAAGTCCTTTCTCATCCATAACCATCACTATGTTACACAACAGTCTGTCAGGAAGTCTGAGCAGGGATTATTTCCATTTTACACTGGAGTCTGAGAAGGGGAGTCCTGGGCAGATGAGTGCCTCATAGGGTGACCAGCCATCTGGATCAGCCCAGCCCTGAGGGTGTCCTAGGATGGTTGGTCACGCTCCCGCTGGACATGGTACTGTGAGCACCTTTTCGTTGGCCACATTGCCTCTCAGGAGGCAACGTCTCCTCTGCATTTGACCCCTGCCGCCTGACCACTAGGTACAGCCTGGGCAGCAGCAAGTCCTGTGGCCTCTAACTTCTTCCCTCCCCCTCTCTAGTCGGTCCCATGCTGATCGAGTTTAATATGCCTGTGGACCTGGAGCTTGTGGCAAAGATGAACCCGAAGGTGAAGGTGGGCGGCCGCTACACCCCCGACGAATGTGTCTCTCCTCACAAGGTGGCCATCATTATTCCATTTCGCAACCGGCAGGAGCACCTCAAGTATTGGCTATATTATTTGCATCCAGTCCTGCAGCGCCAGCAGTTGGACTATGGCATCTATGTCATCAATCAGGTGAGGTCTGGAAAGAAGGAGCGAAGGAGGGTTTTTGTGTGTGTGTTTGTGCGGTGTATGCACGACAAGGAGAGTGTTTCCAGAGACACCTGGCATTTTGCAGCGAGGCGCCAGCCCCACCACCAGTGCAGGCGAGTTGAATGTCATTGTGTTTGCTTATTGCTATCAACTCTGTTAGCCAAGGGAAATTGCTGAGATGTATTTGTCTATTTGTTTTACTTTTGTTTTTTTGGAAGTAACCTTCAACCAAAATTGAGGAAAAAGACAATCCTAATTATCCCAAAGTAAACACTGGTTATTTACCATCTTTGTGTACCTGTAAAAGAAAGCCACTACTTAGATGTCAGACTTTTATCCGGTCAGATTGTGTTCCTGGGACACCTTAGTTCAGGCTACAAGCCAGCCCTTGGCAAAATGTGTGGGGAAGTCTGTTCGAAGGCCAGATCTGAGAGTCAGGTGGACTGGGCCAGTTCTGAGCAAAAAGCTTCTTACTGAATATCTGATCCCTATGTGTTGGGCTTTAGCCCTGCTTAGGGGACTAATGCTAACTGTGTGTCAGCCTTCATCTCTGTGACCTGAGAATCAGATTGATCTAAGAGGCATTTTTATTGAAATAAATTTACTTCCAACCTGAGGAGCATCATTGTTTTTTTTGCCAAGAGTATAACTTCGGTATTTCAAATGTATCCCAAATACTTAAATCATATCTTTACAATGTAACTTAGGGGCAATGGCACATCTAACTTTATCTATGTACCAAATTTCACTGAAATTCATTGAAGAGACAGAGTATGTTCATTTCTATAAGGCCCAATGTCCATTTCACGGTAAACTCGGTCTGTTTGAGGTAGTAGAATTGTTGACAGTTTACAGCTTCCATCAAAGCTCAGGGACTGTGTGCCTCCTCTCATGGACCACAAAGGAAGCTGGAAACAGCAGTGTGTCCATCAAGCACTTCTGAGGACTGCTGTAGCGTAGTGCCACGTCACTTACTGCAGGGAGATACCAAAGAAATGTAAGGTCTCTGTCCTACCTGTCCTGAAGCTTCCAGCCCACTTCTTTGTTTGTTCCCAGGAAACAGTTTGTTAATACTATAAAGGCATATGATTGGATGGTGACTGCCAAATGTTTTGGAAGCTCAGAGGAAGGAGAGAGAACAATGGCCTGGAAGAACCAGGATATATATATAAACAAGGTTTTGAAGGGGAGAGAGATGGGTATCTCAGCTGGGACTAACGCATAGGGACCGTAAGGAAGAAGGGAGCCTTGCAGGTCACTGGAGATCAAGATGACCACTGGGGTAGGAAAGCACTAGAGACCCTGAGGCCAGGTGTTGGAGGTGAGCCTTTCAGGTGGGGAAGAGCAGAGCAAGCCCTGTGACAAGGAAACTGAAGCTCAAGGTGAGAGAACAGGTGGTGGGCAAGCCCTCTTGGGGATTTTTGAGTCTCTTGGCCAAATGAGGTACGGCCTAGGGCCCTCTGAACACCTGCAAGCAAGATAGCCGTGCAGTTGTGGGTCATTTTGGAGGAATATTAGAGAATATAAGAGAGAACAGGTGTCATGCAAAGTGCAGGTCACTTTAATCCAGCAAGTATTAGTGTAAGTCAAGCTCTGTGATCAAGAAACACTTGTCTGATGCCAGTGAACACTTACCGATCATGGCAAGATTCTTGAAGCCTGGAGCCTGTTCTTGAAGCAATAGCAATATGCACCTGGCGCAGGAAGCCACAGTCACCAGGAGCCAGCAGGGATGACTAAGAACAAGCCATACAGCTGCATCTCATTTCTCTCTTAGCAGTTACTATCCCAGCAGATGAGTGACGCACTGCAGACACTATGCTGTCAGTTCTCATTCAGCGAGGCATCTGGCAGCATCCCTGATTGGAAGACAAGTCTGCCTGAATAGGCAGCTGTGGTCTGGAAGGCATATGAGCAGATTAAAATACATACCCAGGCAAAGAGGGTAAAAGAGAGTTAGTGATGAGTCTCACTCTGTTTCCCAGGCTAGAGTGCCATGGCATCACAGCTTCAACTCTTGGGCTCAAGTGATTCTCTTGCTTCAGCCTCCCAAGTAGCTGGGACTATAGGCGCCCACCACAATGCCTGGCTATTTTTAGAGACAGGGTCTCGCTCTTGCTCAGGCTGGTATCAAACCCGTGAACTCAGAGCAATCCACCTGCCTCGGCCTCCCAGAGTGCTAGGATTACAGGTGTGAGGCACTGTGCCATGCCTCAAGAGATCCTCTGGGCTCAGCTTCCTGAATAGCTGGGACTACAGGTGCCTGCTTGAACACCTGGCTAATTTTTCTGTTTTTGGTGGAGACAGGGTCTTGCTCTTACTCAGGCTGGTCTCAAACTCCTGAGCTCAAGTAATCTTCCCGCTTTGGCCTCCTACAATGCTAGGATGACAAATGTAAGGCACTACACCTTGCCTGATGCTCATTCTTTGATATAGATGGCTGTGGTCAAGGAAGACTGGAGAGGAAGAGGCAGTGTCTAGATACATTGTATTTAGGTGAATGTGAGACTTCCTTTCTCAATTATAGAAGTCAAAACAAATATTGGAGTGGTGAAACATAGTCTCCAGCTTAAATTCCTGTGACACAATTTATATATTCCCTAGGCTTCAAACACATTTCCTCCTGCCCCTTATTAAGTTGGTGGAACGGGTAACTAAGCCAGCTCAGACCAGTGGCACCACTGTGCTGGCTGACACTGCACACTGCCTGAGACGGTTCTCCCAAAATGTGCTTCCCAAAAGGGAGGTACACACACTTGAGGAACCCCGGGTTAAACCATGTGAAACAGGTCTCATTCCTGCAGAGCCCTCAGAGGTATTTCCTGAGCTTGCCTAACTGCAGAACTGTTTTCTGAGGACCATCTTAAGTGATGAGTATTTAAGTGAATCATACTTTGGGGGAAGCAGGCCCACATTAACACCTTCCCCAACCACCTCTTTTCTTTCCCTAGAATGCTAGGATTTCCCAGTCTCTCTACTTCCCTTTCTCTTTTCCACTTATAGCTTAGCATCAGAAATATTTTATTTTTAGTTTCCAAACATATATACATGTTTTTCTCTCTAGTCGTGTCAGTATCTTCCCCCATACTTTTTTTTTTAATTTTAATTTTCATTCTTTCCTTCTCTTCCAAAGGTTAACTTTCCACCTTTCTTCTCCCTTTCCCCCAGTTAGTCTTATATTTTATGCTCACATTCTACCCTGATTATCTTTCTGGCACTGTGTGTTCAGACTCCAGATAACTAAGTCAAGAAAAACTTGAACTCTTCCTTACCTTTCCGGTAAAGAATATTATCTAATACATGGTTCTGCGCCTGTGGCTCAAGAGGCTAAGGTGCCAGCCACATACACCTGAGCTGGTGGGTTCAAATCCAGCCTGGGCCCGCCAAACAACAATGGCGGCTGCAACCAAAAAATAGCCGGGCGTTGTGGCGGGCGCCTGTAGTCCCAGCTACTT
>CAUYRH010033684.1:0-17932 GCA_963574655.1 Perodicticus potto | reverse complement strand
GATTTTGTAACCTGAGACA
Organism: Perodicticus potto; assembly: GCA_963574655.1. NCBI lineage: Eukaryota > Metazoa > Chordata > Mammalia > Primates > Lorisidae > Perodicticus > Perodicticus potto. The sequence goes on along the minus strand of CAUYRH010033684.1, from coordinate 17,913 downwards.
CTGCTATATTCCTTGATCACTTCTAAGAGTTTTGTAGTAGAATCCCTGGTGTTTTTGAGAGATACAATCATACCATCTGCGAAGAGTGAAAGTTTGATCTCTTCTGACCCTATGTGGATACCCTTAATTGCCTTTTCTTGCCTAATTGTGATGGATAAGACTTCCAAAATAATATTAAAAAGCAGTGGAGACAATGGGCAACCTTGCCTGGTTCCTGATCTGAGTGGAAATGATTTCAATTTAACTCCATTCAATATGATATTGGCTATGGGTTTGCTGTAGATGGCCTCCATCAGTTCAAGAAATGAGCCTTCTGAGCGAGGGGGGTGGGGTCTTGTTGTGTGCCACTCCTTTTGGGGGCAGAACACAATTGTAAGAGGGACTTTACCTAACAAATGCAATAAGTGTAACCTGGTTTTGTACCCTCAATGAATCCCCAATAATTTAAAAAAAAAAAGAAAGAAATGAGCCTTCTACCCATTTTCTTCAATGTTCTGATCATGAAAAGATGCTGGATATTATCAAAAGCTTTTTCTGCATCAATTGAGAGAATCATATGGTCTTTGTTTTTATTTTTTACATTTAGAATAATGCTTGATCAAGTATATACCATGGCCTGGCCAGTTTGACCCATAAAATTAACTATCGTATAGGTAGTTACTGAGATGTTTAAAGGGAGAAAAGTGGGAAGACTTTGAATTAGGAAATAGGGAAGTCACTTGTAGTCTTGGTATTGCAGTGAGAAGGTTTAACCTTCAGCTATTCTCTCTATTTCTCTGGGCCACTGGTGGACGTGAGTGGATTTCCTTTCTCCCCTTCTTGAATGAGTTCTATATGGAAGCTTAATGTTTATAACAAAAATGGAAGAAAAAGCTAAGTCATCCCTAAGGCCCTTTTGAACTTTAACACATGTGATTGTTATGGTTCTGATTTTGAATTTGTGATTTTTAGGTATGAATAGGCTTTTTAAGGAAAAATAAGACCTAGATTAAAAAAAATCAGTAAAAGGCTTATAAATGTTATTCAAGTGTGACAAGTAGCCAGGCATGGTGGCTCACGCCTGTAATCCTAGCACTTTGGGAGGCTGAAGGTGGTGGATTGCTTTAGCTCAGGAGTTTAAGACCAGCCTGAGCAGGAGCAAGGCCCTATCTATCTTCACTAAAAATGGAAAAAAACTAGGCATTGTGGCAGGCGCCTGTAGTCCCAGCTACTCAGGAGGATCTGCAAGAGAATCACTTGAGCCCAGTAATTGGAGGATTCTCTGAGCTATGAAGCTATGGCACTCACCCTGGGGTGACAAGAGTGAGTCTTGGTCTCAAAAAAAAAAACAAAAAAACTCTTAGTAAATCAAAATTTTGGTAAAGATTGTCATTGTGCACGGTTTTAGTGATTGACGTTTTTGTAGGCTGAAAGCGTCTGCAGCCTGGAGATCCTAGACAAAGGGTTGATTCCCCTCCTGAGCAGGTGGGATGGAATGGGACAGTAGGAGAGTTCATCATGTTCCTCAGGATGGCATGCAGTTGAAAACTTATTAATCACTCATTTCTGGAATTTTCTATTTAATATTTGCAGATAGCAGTAACTGAAACTGTGGAAAGTGTGGATGATGGGGATATGGCTGTGAAGAGTCTCCTGTAGTTCTTGGGCAGAGATAATGATGGCGGTGTCCAGAGTGGTAGCAGTGGATCTGGAGGGAAGGGAGTCAGATTTAGGACATACAGTACTTTGAAAATAGGGTTAACAGAACTTGTTGATGGATTAGATGGGGGGGGGAATGTAACTGCCAGGTTTGGGACCTTCACACCCACAATGCTATTATTTACTAAGATGTGGTGCTGGGGATGGGCAAAGATTTTGATAGATTTGAGGTCCTTTAGACATCCATGTGGCTAGTTGAATTTGCTGATGGCATGATCCTTTAGGAAGGGATTGGGAGATGGGAGATTTTTGTTGCCTTGAAACTGCTGTTCTCACTTTTGAAAAGTAGTTTGGAGATGGTTGGTGTGGAGTTGGAAGGTTCCCGTACTCCACCCTGGTCAGGGAGCCTCTGTAATTGTCTTTTATTTTTCTCCTTTTGGCTTACTTTGTCTTGTTGTGTATCATGGTAGATTTTTATCTTTCATTTCTGGTAAATGGTGATTATTAGGAAGTTGAGTCAATTGTGTATTAAAAATGTAGAAGACATTCAACAAGGGAATGTGTTTCCCAAGGCCCATTGTTTGCCACAAAAAGGAAACCACTGGCTTCTTGTTCTTCTGTTACATCAGTGAAGATAAAGTTATTTTGTGAACACAGTACTTCTTTGTAACTGATATTTTTCATACTGTGATCAAAAGAAATTTTATAAAAATAAGTTAATGGGAAATGTGAGCTTTTGTTATAAGAGGGGATTTATTCCATGAAAGTCCTTTAAAGAAAAAAAACCTGATTTCTCTTCATAACATTTTAAATTCTTATTATAGAGGTAGTTGCTATAATTTAAATCATGAAAAAATACAACTTGGGAAATTTAGTAGTATATACATATATAGTTGTTAATTTCTTGAAATGTAATTAAAATTTAATTTTAGGGGAGAAAATGTAGTGGTGCAGGCTGGTGGGAATATTTACACTTAATCTGATGCAGAAGAAGGAAATTCATATTTCTGTAGTTGTGGCTAATGATATAGTGAGAATTTATTTAAGGTATAAGTAGACCATGTTATTACAATCTGTTAATAGCATCTTCCTTCCCCTTGTAAATTCATGCTTACTAGAAAATGTTCTGAGGTTCTACACTTAATCTGAGCCAAAAGGCAGAGTAGTGATTCTTCAGGTAAAGAACAGTTAAAAACAACAGAAATTCGTAAAAGATGAGGATGTGGCTCGGCGCCTGTGGCTCAACGGGCTAAGGCACCAGCCACGTACACCTGAGTTGGCGGGTTCGAATCCAGCCCGGGCCCTCCAAACAACAATGATGGCTGCAACCAAAAAAAAAAAAAAAAATGCTGGGCGTTGTGGTGGGCACCTGCAGTCCCAGCTACTTGGGAGGCAGAGGCAGGAGACTCGCTTGAGCCCAGGAATTGGAGGTTGCTGTGAGCTGTGATGCCCCAGCACTCTATCCAGGGTGACAGCATGAGGCTTTGTCTCAAAAAAAAAAAAAAAAAGATGAGGACGTGGTGGTAGGTTTGGGCTCCCTGGAGCCTTTTTGAACTACCGAAAACTTTGTCTTCTGCCCTTGACTTCCATTGTCCCTGACTCACAACTTCAGTAAAATAAAACATAAAGAAATAAAAAATGTTGCTGGCAGTAAGAAAGCCTCCCAAATTTTTTTTTTTTTTCTTTAAATGAGGTCTCGCTCTTGCTCAGGCTGGTCTCGCACTCCTGAGCTCAAGCAGTTCAACTGCCTGAGCCTCCCTGAGAGTTGGGACTAGAGGTGTGAGCCTGTATGTATCATCTTAAACAGATATGGCTTGACTGCAAAACGTCACATAAACCTTTTATACAACCACAGGGGTCTTCAAACTTTTTGCCTCCCAAATTTTTGACATCTAAGAAACATACACCTGAGGACAAGAGTCTCAGAACAGCTAGGAATTATTAAATGTTCAGATGTTTAGCTACGTGTACCGTGGACACAGTTTTGGGTAAATGTGACCCTCCCGGTAGTGAAGCGATTGCAGAAAAAACTTCTTTACAAAAAGCCCTCCATGTAACTTGGGCCTGTGACATGTTCACCTCTAACGCGATGTGCTCTGTGCTTCCTCATTCCCGCCCCTCCCACCCTGAGACTCTGGAGGCTGGGGGACCCCGCGGCTGGAGAGACGGGCAGTGAGGAAATAGTCAATGAAAACAGGCACATACCAGCCAGTGATAAGGCCTGTGCTGACGGCGACAGGGGACGTCTGCTCGATACTGAGCTGCCGCCTGAACCTCTTTTTTCTTATGTATCAGTTGGGAACGATGATGGTCTCCCTTCTGCGAGTTGTTTGCACTTAATTGTGTGTGAGGTGCAGGTAGCAGAGTAGCTGGCATCATACCTGAGTATCAAGGATGTGCTTTTCTTCTTTTCCTTTCTGTAATTAGAGTTATCAAAGTCTGGTGTGCTGCCACGTAAACTATACCTCAGCGAGACTAAGGTGTGGTTTGGAAGCTCTTAATTGAAAAAGCGAAGAACAACATAGTTTAGCCTTGAGGTCATCATGCTTAGTGAGGTAAACCACTTATAAAAGAATCATCCTGTGATTCCAGATACAGAAGCTGCCTCAGGTAGTCATGCTCAGAGAGACAAAAGGGAGAATGGGGGTTGCAGAGGCTGGGACAGCGGGAGGGGCAGTGCCTGTAACAGGTGCAGGGGTTCAGTTTTGCGAGGTGAAGAGGTCTGGAGATGGATGGCGCTGGCGGCTGCTGACAATGTGAGTGTGCATAATGTACGCTGGAAAATGGTTAAGATGGTAATTGCATGTTACAATTACAGTGTTTTACTATAATTTAAAAAAGGTAAATGATAAAGTGATTTTGGTTAGTTTCCCCCATGTTGCTGCTGACTAAATCAAGAAATAGTTGATGGTGGTTCTTGTGTCATGAATCTGTGTGAAGAAATTTTTGTATTTTATGGGAATCTGTGAGATTCCCTTAAGATTAAAAACTTTACCAGAAATTTTTATCATCTTAACTTCCAGAGATGTTAAACTTTACACTGTTGACTGTAGAGCAAAGAGCACAGTGTGGCTGGAAAAGACGTTATTATTTTGTTTTGTCCGTTTAGACATTATTTATTTGGCATTCATTGTGTTGAATGAACCTGAGTAACAGCATTTGTTGAGTGATACCTGCCAACTATTGTTCTACTTTCTTAACTATGCTTCCAATACTAACAATGCTTTGTAATCTTTATAAAACAGCCTTGAAGGTATGGTTCTCATTTTACAGTTGAGAAAACTGAGGCTGTGGATAAGTGATTTTTCTGCCTTAAAAATTGTATTAGGTAAAGTTCAATAAATAAAAATGAAGGGAAGGCATTCCAGAGGAAGAAAGCATGTATTAGATAGATCTAAGTATAGGAAAAATGGGATGTATGAGGTGTGACAATTAAGTACATGAACTTGGTTGGCACCTGTGGCTCAAAGGAGTAGGGCGCCAGCCCCATATGCCGGAGGTGGCGGGTTCAAACCCAGCCCCGGCCAAAAACTGCAAAAAAAAAAGAAAAGAAAAAATAAATTCATGAACTTGCCACAGCCTGGTACAAACAACTTACGTGGGCAGCCTGGTACAAACAACTTAGTAAGGTTTCATAATCTTGGTACAGCAGTGTCTCATGGCTGTGTTTGCAGAAAAGTGTGGCGGAGCCTTGCTGAGTGGTGTTTGTTATTGTTGCATGTTTTTATGTGCCATGGCAAGAATGTCAGAGCTTGAGGTAGAGCAGTGAACAAACATTCATAAATTTCTTGGTAAACTTGGCAAGAGTAGCAGTGAAGTCAGGGACACATTAGTCCAAGTTTATGGGTACGGTAGCATACACATGGACTAGATGATTTTCTGTGGGTGGAGAAAGCGTCACTGATGAAGAGAGGTCCAGGCAGCCAGGAACGAATGGAAGTGATAAAAACGTTGCAAAAATTCATGGGATTATACATCAAAATTGTCACTTGTGAGAAGCATAGCAGGCCAAGTAAACATTGACAAAGAAACGGGAAAATCTGGGCCAACAACTCGTGGCTCTGGCAACATGACACCGCACCAGCTCACACAGCACTGTCCAGGAGGGAGTTTTTAGCTAGTAAATAACTGTATTGGAACACTCTCCCTATTTACGTGATCTGGCCCCCAGTGACTTTTTTCTTTACCTGAAGATAAGGAAATATTGAAAGGATATCAAGGGTACTACGAGGAGAGCTTTGTTGGCCATTTAAGATTAGAGTTCCGAAATGGTTTTGAGGCGTGGACGAGGTGCTGCGTTGGTGCTTCCTTCTCAAGGGGAATCCCTGAAGGTGACCGCAGTGATACTCAGCAGTCAAGTATGTGGCACTTTTTCTGGGATGAATTTGGAAACTTATTTGTGGGACCTCAGTAGTCTTTGGTGTGTGGCATAGAGTAACAGTAATGTACTTAGGTTAGTCTTTGATACGGGTAACTTACTCACATTTGCACAGTGAAGAGTTCAGCCTGATTGAAGTCTGGATAATCTTAGGGAGACGAGATTACCCTCCCTTCGTCCAGTCTCTTCCATTAGAATCTGGACTCTGAGGGGGATGATTTCCTGGCCTATATTCTCTAGGCCTCTAGGGCACCATTGACTCACCAAGCCAGGGGCTTTTGTGGTCAGAGTTTGATGTTAGGAAGCAGGACCGGAAATGTATGGGAGGAAGGGGAAGAGAGACTGCGGGACAGGGGTGGAGGGTGGGAAGTGTTCCCAGGGCCAATTAGAATGACCACTTAGAGTCCTCGGGCGGTCATTAGGAAGTGGTTGGGGTCAGGAGGCAAATGACTGGCAGTTGAGGAATAAGTTGAAAATTTAAAAAAAAGTTGAGTAAGACTTTCTTAGGGGTGGGGCAGTTATTGGTCACATGAATAAATAGCTCAGATACGGGTTTGGCTTGAAAAAGGAGGAATTGCTAGAGGTATGTGAAAAAAGGCCTCCCACAGAGCACCTAAGGGCACAAGAAGGTCTTGGACGTCTTGAATTGAATTTGAAGGGTTGACACTGGGCCATCTTTTTAGGTAGAAGAGGTTGAGGGCCTGGGGATTGGATGAGTAGACACGTTTCAGTCTCTGTCCGTGGGAACTCAGTAGGCTCTTTGGTGTGTGGTATAGAATAATAGTAATGTATTTACTTTAGTCTTTTATACAAATAACTTACATACAGTAGAGGTCTCTTACACAACTTTGGTCGCATAATACACCAGCAGTTAGGTTTGTTGAGTAGAAAATTTGTTTAAAACAAAGGACGGTATATACCTTAAATATTCAGTGATTAAGTGTATAAATGCTTATGATATATCAGTGTTTTGATGTATAGCCAATGAGTTTTCTTTAGAATGTTTTTTATTTTTTATTTTTTTATTTTTTCAGCCTCCCGAGTGGCTGGGAGTACAGGCGCCAGCCACAATGCCTGGCTATTTTTTGGTTGCAGTTGTCATTGTTGGTTAGCAGGCCTGGCCCGGGCTGGAACCTGCCACTTTCAGGGTGTGTGGCCGGCGCCCTACTCCCTGACATATGGGCACTGAGCCTAGAATGTTTTCTAAATGTCCTGTTTTTATTAAATTGTACAATTTAATGTTTAGAGATAGAACATTTTCCTTTTGCAGTTATATTTCTGACGTAATATTTAACTAAACTACGTAGTTATAGTAAATAAAAGTGGCGTAAACAAATGTTGGGGAAAATACATGTTACCCCTGGTGGGCACGCAGCTCTGTTGTTGGAAGAGAGGTGAGGTGGTGCAGGGGAGAGGACTCATTCCCCTTCAAATTGGAACTCAGAAGTTGTAGCTGTTCATGGTCTTCAGATTGACAAGAATCTGGTTTTATCTTTGAATCCAGTGCTTTTCACATTATGGGGAGTTATAAGGTGATAGGGAATAATATGTCAAAGATCGGTTAGTGGTGAGGAAGTTATAGACTGTAGATTGTTCTTGAATCATCACCTTTATGGAGATCTAATTATCATCTACCCTGAAAATCACCAATTTAAAGTGTACAATTTGAGATTTTGCGTATTCACAGAATTGGGCAACTGTTGCTGCAGACGGCTTTTAGAGCATTGTGGTTGGGACCTCCTGAAAGCAAGTCCGTGCCCATTAGCGTCTCTGTCTCGCCTCTCCTGGCCTTCGGCAGCCACTGATCTGTTTCTCTTTGTGTAGACTGGTCTACTCAGAACATTTTGTATAAATGGAATCATGTGATATGCGGCCTTTTTGGTATCAGTGCTTTCACTAAGCTTAGTTTTCAGGGTTCATACATGTTGGCCCATGCGCTGTGTGTTACTCCTTGGTGTGGCGGGGCAATACGTGTGGGCTGGGTCTCTCAGGCTTCATTTGTCACGTCACCCGTTGGTTGACGCCTGGGTCGTTTCCTCCATTGGGCTGTTATCAACAACACTGCCGTGAACATTTGTGTACATGTTTTTATGTGCTCTGTTTTCATTTCTCTTGGATATATTTTTGGAAGTGGAACTAGCTGCCTTTTCATTAATGATATGTTATATGGGCGCTGCTAAAATGTTAACTTTTACTTTAAACGTGGCTGCTACTATTATTAACCAGCCCTATTTCCCTGTTTTTACCTCGTAGCCTATAACATTCCATACTCTGCTTCACACCTGGGAATTGCTACTGCGTTGTACCAGGGCACCCACTGGAGTGCTGGGAAGTGCGAGCTCCAGTCGAAAAAGCTCCTAGATGGATCCTTTCCGAAGTTGGTGTCTTTTCTACAAACTCTGTGCCTCAACAACCATTTCTAAGTGGTAAGGGTATCTACAGCTTTTAAAAAGGAATGAGAATCATAGAAATTTGTGAAACAATTGTTAATTTGGATGACCTTCTTTTCTATGCCACCTTCTTTTTCTGTACTTTTTTTTTTTTTTGCTAATATTTCCTAAATTACATGTAAAAGTAGTGGTAACATCAGGCTTCTGGAGGCTTCAGAACATTCTTTATATTAGATTTTGAGTATAGGAGAACACGCAATACTTTTTAAAGCACAAATACAAACATGTGAACAACCTGATGTGCGTGCCCTTTGTGTGCTTTTTAGGTTCTCCATCACCCGTCGTCATAAGGCTGAGCCAGTTTATCCTGTTACTATTTTTTCATGTCTTTAGGGATTTTGAGCCCATTGGATCAAGAACATCCTTTTCCTGATGATTGCAAATTACTGGGATTTTTTCCAACTCCTGGGCTCCAGGGACCTTCCCGTCTGAGCCTCCTAAGTAGCTGGGACTACAGGTGCACACCACCACACCCAGCTAATTTTTTAACTGTTCTGTAGAGACAGGTTTCACTATGTTATCTTAACTGGTCTTGAACTCCTGGGCTCAAGCAATCCTGCCTCAGTCTCCTAAAGTGCTGAGATTACAAATGTGAGCCCAGCCCAGCTCAAATTATGTCTACATTTTATGGCAATGATGACAGGTGTCAGCTCTTTTTATAGGATGATACTATGTGTTCCTTTTCATATTCTAACTTTTTTTTTTTTTTAAATCATAGATGCCAGTAAGCCAAGCTTTCTGGGCATCTTTGAGATTTACTCAGAATACTTTTTTGGCAGCGGGCAGAGGAGTAATATTGAGCAGCAGAACAAGTTGCTGACGTGGGAGACCTTTATGATTGAAGTTGGGTCATTTTGAGCCAGTCAGCAAGTATTTATCAGATGTTTACTGTTTATGAATGAAAACATAGAATGGCATTTGGTATAATAAAGAAGTCAGTTACCAAGTGGAAAACCCTGGGGTTAGGAGAGGAGGAAAGGCAGGGAGGGTACAGCATGGCTCTAGTTCTAATTATATGGTGTTCCCGACTGCCTCGAATGAGCCTTAATGGAACTCAGTTTTGTCATCCACAAAATGAGTGAATTAGACTTAATGGTTCATACGGTTATTTTTTGGTGCTTTCTTATATTTAACACTTTATAACTGAAACAAGGTGATTTTTTATTTTTTTTAAAGGATACATTTTCTTTCCTAACCTGACTGGGAGACACTTTTGGTCTATTTTCGTTGAATTATGGGGCATGAATACTTTCTCCACTGTCTGAACACTTGTCAGTTAATCCTCCTGTTTTGAAGTTCCTTCCTTTGCACATTCTTCTCTTCCTGTCCTGTTGACCCCCAGGACTTGTTTCCGTTTGATTTGGGACGTTCTTTTTCCCCGTTTGTGTCATGTTCAGGGCTTTCCCTGTGTTTCTTTGACTTCTGTAGCATCCAGTAGTTTTACCTGGATAATTTTCCAGGGTCATTACATCTTGGACCAGTGGTTCTAGTTCTGGGACCCTTTATGAAAAGATAACTTTTTTTTTTCAGAGACAGTCTTACTCTATCGCCCTCGGTAGAGTGCCGTGCCTTCTCTCTCTCTTGGTTCTTACAATTTATTTGGTGAACAAATGAGGGCATTGTCCTATAGGTGTGGGGACTTCTGACGACGTTCCTGGGAGGTGATTGAATATACTCCTTTGTGTCACCTGTTAATTGGCAGTTGGGTGTAGAGACTCGATCATATGCAGGAAGCAGTTCTTTCGGCAGGAGGGTGTCTTTTTGATAATTGTCTAGTGTGCACAACATCTAAATGTCTATTTTTTTGTGCTGAAAATTGTCTTTGGTGCTCAATGCTTTATTTTAGATCAGGAGTCAGCAAATTTTTTTGTGGAAGAGGGCAGATAGTGCAGGCTTTGTGGGTCATCTGGTCTCCTTTGTCACAACAACTAAAAGTCTGCTGATGGTAAGGGGAAAGCAGCTGTAGACAGACAGGAATGAATGAGGGTGGCCGTGTTTCAGAAAAACTTTGTTTATAGAAACAGGTGGTGGACCCCCTGCTGTGGGTCCTTTAAATCGTTAGGAGCTGCAAAGTAGTATCTGATATTTTAACAGATTTCTTTTTATTAGCTGGCTGGGCATTCTATTCTACAAAGAAGAACTGCTCCTAGCATATTAGTTATCGGCTAGGAGTACGGCTTCTTTGATAACTTCCTGGTTATCTTGGTATGACAAGGAGTTCCGGGCTCATGTACATTCCTCCAAGGATACTTGATCCCTTTCTGGGGAATAGAATTTCAAGACTGCAGCCTGGGCTTCAGGCGTTCTCATTGCTACTGGGCTGACCATTGTTTCTAAGTCTTTTCAGTAGTCAAGTCTAGAAAAAAATTTTTTGTTGAAAGATAGACTTCCCCATGAGTTCATCCTGACACTTAGTCTTCTTTGGTGAAGTAGAGTCTCACTTTGTCATCCTGGGTAGAGTGCTGTGACGTCATAGCTCACAGCAACCTCAAAACTCTTGGGCTCAAGTGATCCTCTTTCCTCAATCTCCCAAGTAGTTGGGACTACAGGTGCCAGCCACAAAGCCTGACTAGTTTTTAGGGACCGGGTCTCACTCTTGCTCAGGCTGGTCTCGAACTCCTGAGCTCAGGCAATCCACCTGCCTCGCCCTTCCTCACTAGGATTACAGGCATGAGCCACCACGCCTGGCCTACGGTTCATGTTTTAGCATAAGATTTTCACTTAATCTTTTTTCATACCTATGTCTTTCAGCTAAGAATCCTGGTTTAATGACAACCAGGAATAATATAATTTAAACATTAAGTAAGTTTTTGTTTATAGTATTCTCATTCTAACAACCTCAGAACAGCAGTGCCAACAAAAGTTTCGTCTCTGGGTTTGGTTTTGTTTTTTTTTTGGTTTGGCTAAATAATACTTCCGTGACATTCACCCATCTTACAGGAAACAGTTTTTTTGCATTGTTGTGCAGTGTTCCATTGCGTGAAATACCACCATGTAATTTATCCATTCTCCAGTTGAGGAATACTGGGGTGGCTTCAGTTTGGGTGCTGTTGTCTTTTGGTAGACACGTGCAGTGTTTTCTCTTGGATATACAGGGTGGCCATAAAGTTCATGTCAACCTACAACAGTGTGCAATTTAAACCTGCACACAAACTTTATGGCTACCCTGTATACTCAGGGATAGAATTTGCTGTTCTTTTTGGATTTAGAAATATTCCTCTAGCAGCGTTTAGTCAAAATCCTGTCTCTATTGGTTATCTATTGTGTGACAGATCACCCCAAACTTGTGGCCTAATGCAGTAAATTACTCACAGCTGGTGTGGGTTGGTTTCTTTTCGATACAGCTTAGCTGGGAGCCTCAAGTTCGGTCTATCATGCAACCGCAATCAAAGTACCTTCTGGGGCTGCGTTCCTCCCAAGACTGGGTTAGGAGGGGCGCAGGGAGCCTTTTGCCTCACGTAATTATTGATGGGTCTTAGGTCCTTTCTGCTGGTTAGAGACCCTCCAAAGAGAGGGCAGTTAACAACATGAGCGGAGGAAGAAAGGGTGTCTGGGATAGAAACCAGGGTCTTTCTGTAACCTGTTCTTGGGGTGACAGCCCATCACAACTGCGGCATTCCTTAAAAAGAATTATTGTGGAAAAATGAGCACAGCATAAAATTTACTGTTTTAACCATTTGGAGTGTGCAATTTACAGGTGTTATGCATTCACATTGTTGTGCAACCTTCACCTTCATCCTTCTCCAGAACTTTGTCACCTTCCCAGACCGAACTGTATCCCTACTAAACCGTAACTCCCCGTTTCTCCCTCCCCAGCCCCTGACAACCACTGTTCTACTCTCTGTCTCTGTGAACTTGACTCCCACTTACCTCGTTAAGTGGAATCACATAGCCGGTGTTCATCCTTCTGTGACTGGCTTATTTCACAGAAGCGTAATGGCTTCAAGGTGATCTGTGTTGTAGCTTAAGCTAGAATTTTATTTCTTTTAAGGTTGAATAATAATAATTCATTGTATGTATTATGCAGGGTGTCCATGAAGTTCGTGTGCAATTTAAAATAGTTTTAAATTGTATGTTCCAAGTCTTGTTTTTTCATTCATCCATGGTGGCTGTGTGAATGGTTTCCACCCTTTGGCGGGTGTGACTTGCGCTGCTCTGAACGCGGCCTTTGGCCACGTGCTGTGCCTGAGGATGACGTCCGGGTGTGATCAGCAGGAAGGGGATCGCCAGTCGCCAGTCGTTACACCTATTCTCTGTTTAGTTGTGCCACCAACTGGCTACATGTTTCAATTCATTTATTTTATTTTTGCCATTTTAATTGTTCTAAAATGTAATTTTGTTTTAAAATCATTTATAATAGTTTCATGACTACAAAGTCAAATCCACAAAATAAGAAATATTAAGAGGAGTCTAGCTTCTATCTCTATTTTCTTATAAGTAATCACATTTTTTCCTTCTTCTTTTTTTTTTTTTTTTTTGAGATAAGAGTCTCACTTTGTTGCCCTGGCTAGAGTGCTGTGGGTGACAAGGCTCACAGCAACCTCAGACTCCTGGGCTCAAACAAACCTCCTCCCTCAGCCTCTCGAGTAGCTGGGACTACAGGCGTGCACTACCCACCTGGCTAATATTTGTATTTTTAGTAAAGACAGGGTCTTCTTCTTGCATAGGCTGATCTCAAACTCCTGACCTCAAGTGATCCTCCTGCCTTAGACTCAATTCTCCTAGAGCAGTGGGTTCTCCACCTTCCTTAATGCTGCCACCCTTTAATACAGTTCCTCATGTTGTGGTGACCCCCCCCCAACCATATTATTTTCATTGCAATATGAGGAACTGTATTAAAGGGTTGAAAATAATTTGGGGGGGGGGTCACCACAACATGAGGAACTGTATTAAAGGGTCTTGGCATCAGGAAGGTTGAGAACCACCATCCTGGAGAATGACAGGCATAAGCTGCTGTGCCCAGCCTAGTAATTGTATTCTAAAACTTTGGTTCATTTCTGGTTTTTTAGTTAAGCAGGTTACACATCCGTGTGCCGCCTTTCTTATATAAATGGTAGACAACCGCGTGCCTTGCTTTTCCCTTTGTGCACTCGGGAGCTCTGCCCTTAGCAGTACAGTCCTCATGCCTTTTTATAGCTGTATAATATCTCATTGAGTGAATGTGCCATGTTTTATTTAATCAGTTCCCAATTGATGGGGTCTTGGATTATTTCTGATCTTTTGTTAACATAAATAGTACTGCGGTGAATAGCCTTGTGCAAATATGTCTTTCTATTTTGTCATTGTGTATTTGAGACAAGTTCCTAGAAGTGGAATTGCAGGGTCAAAGGGTAAATGAATATGTAAATTTATTAGGTATTTTGCCAGATTGATGCATGTAAGAGTTGTGCTTCTTTTAATTCCCATAAGTAACATGTAAGTGTCTATTTGTCCACACGTAATATTACCAACAGAATATTTTATCAAATTTTGGGGGATTTTTGCTAAATAGAATCTCACTGTTAATTTTTACCTCTCTTTCTGAGTGACACTGAGTAACTTTTTATGGTTTCAGAGGCACTTGCATTTATTTTTCTGTTGACTGCTCATTTCTTTAGCCCCCTTGTGTCTAAGCTTATTGGTGTTTTGTGTTTTATAAGCTCTTTACACCTTATAAGTATCAACCTTTTGTCCATTTGTTTCCTCCTTCCTGACAGTTAAATAGAGGTATTCTCTAATCTGTTTTGAACCTACTTCATTTTCCTCCCATCGTTTTCTTTACTGTGAGGCTTATCCTTCTGGCTAAGTGATCGTCGCTATGTGACCCCCCTTACGCTTCTCAGACCTATGCCACTAGTCCTTCAGACTCAGCTTGCTTCAGGTAGAGTTTAACTTTATTCAAAACCCTGATGTTCCTGTGTTCCTTCATCAGGTAATAATGGCATTACTATTTTCCCAGCTGAGAAACTGAAGTGACCTTTTGTGGCTTTATTTATTTTTCATGCAGCAAGTATTTGTTGAGCACCTGCCAGGTTTCAAGCACTGGGCTGGCACTATGTAGCAAACATACATAATCCCAGCTACCACGGATAGTCTACTACACACACACACACACACACACACACACACACACGACGGACCCATGTCTAAATGTGTGCTTAAATATCCCAAGTATTTAAGGGTTGGAACACACTATTCGATTGGAGAGGTTATGAGTTGCCTTTTTGAGAAAACAGCACTTCAAGTAAGATTTGAGGGGCGGTTAGAATTAGCCTGGTGGGAAAAAATCAGGGTGTCCCTTTCCAGACACAAGAAACAGTCTGTGGAAGGATCCTCAGGCAGCAAAGAAGTTGAATTTCTAAGAAATGAGACGACTAGTTTGTTGGTCAGCAGCTGCTTAGCAAACCGTCCTGGTGATTGTGAAAGGTGACGGGGCCTGTTGTTCAGTTGCAAAGTACTTTTAGTTCTATTTCAAATCTTTGTTCCTTTACTCCATATTTTTATACCCACTGTCTTCAGAAAGATATCTCTTGCCTTACAGGGTAGATTTTTAAAAATTCATATCGCTCTATTTTAATCCTATTCCCCATCCATTCTGCTTCAGAAGGGAACTTTGGGAAATCAACAGTTTGTTCACGTCACCTCCATTCTCAAAGGACTCAGGGTGGCTCCCTCATTGTGGAAGAACGCGATCCCACCTGGAATTGAAGATTTTTGTATTTTGTCGTAAAGCTCTGCTTTCCAGAGACTTTCTTTAAGTCAGCTGAGACTGATAACCTTTCTACCGCTTGTCTTACTTTATTTTCCATCTTTTATTATGACAACTCTGCCTCCCTCCCTCCCACCCACAATTATTCCCCTGATCTTTAGAACCCCTCATTCAGATTGATTTTTTTTTTTTTAATTTACATACTCTTTTTTTTTTTTTCCTTTGCTGTTATGCCAGTCCAAGATTTATCATTGTCTGTGTTGTATGAGAAATCTTCACGTACTTATTTGGAATGCGAAGAATCATGCATTTTTCATTTTCATAACTGGTAGGACTCAATAGATATTTATGAATTGTATAGATTAGGGAGCATTCCCTGTAGTGGACCAGTCATTAAAATCTCTCATAAAACAATCTTGAATAAAACCTTTAGTGAGTGACTTCATTAAGAAATTGAAAAAAATCGTATTTGCCTTTTGAAGCAAGTTCAGTGCATATCAAATAATACTTATATTCTCTGCACTGGTTTGACAAAAGTATGTTTATATGGCAGTATCAGACTTACTGAGAACACTGGTGTATTTGGAGCATTAAATACTTGATGACCATGGTGGTAAAAAATGGCCAATAAAATCACAAATATGTAGCACACTTAAATGTACGTTGCTTTTACCTGAAATATCTTGCAGACTAAATGTCCTCTTGGCTAACTTCTTAGCATGTAGGTTAAATATAATAGTCTGCATATTGACAAAGATTAGTATACTGGATTCTCATACTTGATTTTTTTAGTATAACAGGGCCAGCAAGTATGGTTCTTTTGTGAAGAGAAGGGTACTATCATTTGTTGCCTACAACTTGCAAAATGATGTTATGTACTTTCTTTTTCTTGTCTTATAGATTTCTCTCTTTTCTCTCACTCTTTTTTCTTTTTTTCGGTGCAGAGTCTCACTCTGTTGCCCCGGGTAGAGTGCTCTGGCGTCATAGCTCACAGCAACCTCAATGCCTGGGTTGGAGTGATCTCTTGCCTTGGTCTCCAGAGTAGCTGGGATTACATCCACCTGCCACAGTGCCCTGCTAGTTTTTCTGTTTTTAGTAGAGACAGGGTCTGAGTTTGCCCAGGCTGGTCTCGAACTCCTGAGCTCAGGCAGTCATCCACACCCACCTGGGCCTCTCAGAGTGCTGGGATAACAGGCGTGAACCACCACGCCTGGCCTTTTCTCTTATTTCATCCCTGATTCCCTTTCTCCTTTCTTCTCTCTCTTTCTTCTTAGACAAAGTGACTTAAACTCATTTATAAGTTACTATAGTTTAGTGTAGTATGGTCATGAATTTATATCTCTGAAATTATAAGGAATATGGGTCTTTATAGATTTGTTTACATGTGGGTTTTTAGATATTAATCTCACTTTTAGTCTCTTTGGATCACCTTTCCTTCAGTAAATCTTCCAGGTAAGGTTTATATCTAGCTATAAATGGCTTTTTCTTTTTGTTTGTTTGTTTGAGATACAGTCTTATTCTGTCCCCCTGGGTAGAGTGCTGTGACATCATCATAGCTCACAGCAACCTTAAACTCTTGGGTTCAGGTCATCCTCTTGCCTCAGCTACCCTTAGCTGGGACTATAGGCACCTGCCACAACACCCGGCTAGTTTTTTTATTAGTAGTAGAGAAGATGTCTTACTCTTGCTTGGGCTGGTCTTGAACTCCTAAAGCTCAGGTGATCCACCTGCCTTAGCCTCCCAGAGTGCTGGGATTATAGGCATGAGCCACTGCGCTTGGGCCTAAATGACATTTTTTTCTCCTAATATATAGTTGTTTTTTTTTTCTCCCCCTGAGCAGGCCCTTGCTCTCTTGCTCCAGCTAGAGTGTCTTGGTGTTATAGCTCACTGCAACTTCAATTCCTGGGCTCAAGTTATCTTCTTGCCTCAGCCTCCCAAGCAGCTGGGACTATAGGCTCAGGCCACCACATCCAGCTAATTTTTCTTTCTTTCTTTTCTTTCTTTCTTTTTTTTTTTTGTGGAGATGGGTCTCACTCTTCTTGCTCAGGCTAGTCTTGAACTCCTGGCCTCAAGCTATCCTACCTCCTCAGTCTCCCAGAGTGCTAGGGTTATAGACTTGAGCCACTGTGCTTGCCGTCCTAATACATATTGATGAAAAATTTAAAGGTCTGGGTGATTCTAATGATTTTTGTTTCCATACTAAATGGAGTTTATTTTTGTTATATGAAATGCTGTAGAGACTAACCCTTCTAAGCCTATTTCAAAAGTAAATTTCCCAATGTCATATTTCAAATTTTTGGTATTTAAAGAATGTTAACTAATGAAAAGTGTGTTGGTTGTATTATTTTTAGGTAAAAATATCTTAATGGAAATTTTGAGTTTGCTTAAGGTTAATTTAGGGCATTGAGTCTTGTTTCTGAAATATGATTTTAAGTTTTAAAAAATTAAATTTGAAACATTAGGGTAGTTGCTTATAGATAAAAATCAAATAATCGTCTTAGCACCCATAGCTCAGTGGTTAGGGCACTATCCACATACACGGAGGTAGGTGGGTTGGAACCCGGCCTGGGCCTGCTAAACAACAATCACAACTGCAACAGTCATTAGCCGGACATTGTGGTGGGCACCTGTAGTTGCAGCTACTTTGAAGGCCGAGGCAAGAGAATTGCTTAAGGCTCGGCGCCTGTGGTTCAACGGGCTAAGGCGCCAGCCACGTACACCTGAGCTGGCGGGTTCGAATCCAGCCCGGGCCCGCCAAA
>CAUYRH010033682.1:0-23629 GCA_963574655.1 Perodicticus potto | reverse complement strand
CCTCCCTCCCTCCCTTCCTTCCTTCCGTTCTCTCTCACTTCCTCCCTCTCCCTCTCTCTCTCTTCCTAGATATGTGGTCTTGCTTTGTTGCCCAGACCCATCTCAAACTCCTTGTTTCAAGTGATCCATCCTCCTGCCTCTGCCTCCATAAGTGCTGGGATTCTAGGAATCAGCCACTGCACCCAGATTTGTTTTCCAACGGAATTATTCTAAGGTGTGTATTAAAACAAGCATGGCAAATGAGCATTTTTTTCTTTGTCGTAAATTAAGAGATGAAACAACTTACATTGCTGCAGTGAACATGGAGATGGTAATGCCTATTTTAGATCTTCATAATAAGGTTTTATTTTTATAAATACCCTGAAGTAGGATTGTTGGATTCCTTGTAGTTTGTTTTTAATATTTTGAAAAACCTTCATACTCTTTTCCAGAATGGCTGCTTTAATTTGCAGCACAATACAGTGCACAAGGATTCAAGTTTTTCCACATCCTCCCCAACGCTTAAGCCTTTTATTTTATTCATAGGAGCCATCGTGACAGGTGTGAGGTGAAACCTCATTGTAGTTTTAATTAGCATTTCTCTGCTGTTTATTAACATTGAGCACTTTTCATTTATTTGTGGGCCATTTGTATGTCTCCTTTACAGAAATAACTGCTCAGGTCCCTAGTTAATTAATTTGATCCATTTATCAGTTTTTGAGTTTGCTTTTTGTTATCGTGTTATAGGATTTTGTACTGACTTGTGGAAATTAATTCTTTTTTAGCTTACAGATACTTTTCTTAAATCCATAGGTCGCCTTTCCACTCTGTTGATTGTTTCCTCTGCTGTATAGAGCTTTTCTGCTTGATGTAGTCTCTCTTGTCTTCTTTTGTTATTGTTAGCAGTGTTTTTTGTGTCCCATTTATGAAATCATTGCCAAGGCCAATGTCAGGAAGTTTTTCTTTTATTCTTCCTTTTAGAAATTTCATAGTTTCAGACCTTAACTTTAAGGTTTAAGTTTTTAATCCGTTTTGAGTTGATTTTTAATGGGTGGTCTCCTTCTTTTTCATGTGGATATCCAGTTTTTCCTAACATTTGTTGAATACATCATCCTTTCCCCATTGAGTATTTTTGTCACTCTTGTCAAAGGTCAGCTGAACAAAAACAAAACATAACAAAACTTATTTAATGCAGCTAAAGCAGTACTAAGAGAGACATTACAATGAAAAATGCCTATCTTCAACAAAAGAAGTATATCAAATAAATGTCCTAACTTTACACCTCAAGGAACAATAAAAAGGAAAAAACCTAAACCAAACTTAACATAAAAATGGAAAAAATAAAAAATACACTGTGTATACATAAAATGAATAGAAAAAAATCAGTAAAACTGAGTTTTTTAAAGATTAAGTTGACAAACCTTTACTTAGATTAACTAATAAAAAAGAGGAAACTCCCTTATGTGACATCAGAAATGAAAGAGGAGACATTACAACTGATACCATGGAAACAAAAAATTAATATGGAGCCCATTAGGAACAGTTATGCGCCAATGGCCTGGATAGCCTAGAAGAACAAATAAATTTCTAGTAACATGCAATCTATCAAGTCTCTTTATGAAGAATACAAATTTGAACAAACCCAAATGGACTTTCCCAAGCAAGAACTGACGGGTTTCACCCAATGCCTGCCTACAAAGGATTCGATACTTAGTACTGTCCAGCCACACGTTGATCGATTGGGTTAAAACTTTCCCTCGTAGGACTGAAAAGGCCTCTTAAGTTTCCCAAAGACTCTTGGAGGACATCATACTTCGTGTTGCCCTCCCCCATCCTTACAGAGTGGCTGGGGTCCTGCCTTTGTTTCACGGAGAGGCAGGGGGTCTCCACGCACCCGCGCACCTGCTGCAACCTGCGTCGCTCCCCGCCCACCACCGCAGCCCGCAGTCCGCAGTCATCAGACCAGGGGCCCCAGTGAACCAGAGCCCCACGCACCCTCCCTAAGATGACCCAGGAGACCGGACTCCACTTCTTCCCGCTGCACTTTCCTGTTTAGGGATTGCAGCTGAAGACCCTTTTCTTTGATTGCTTCTGAAAGGCTGTACAACCAACCTTTTGTGCTGACAATTCACATTTTGATTTTGCAGGAAACGCCTGGACACCAGCATGCTCCAAGTAGCTCAGTTCTTGCAGCATTAGGAGGACACGGGTATTCCCTAGACTCTTCTCTCCCTCGTCCTGACCGTCAGCCAGGGACCGAGCGCGCTTTACTCTTGGGTAAAGCTGTGGAAGGACAAAAGTGAAGCTCATCTGGCCCCCACAGGGGAGGACTCCAACACGGGACACAAACACTCCTGCACTCCCCTCAAGGATCCCCAATACCTGTTCAGGCGAACTCCGGCTGCGGCTGCTTCAGAGAAGTAGCAGTTAGTCTGGGGAGAACACTTGACCTTGACAAACTAAACCGCGCCCACCGCAGGGTCAGTCAAACTTGCTGGATTAGTCTGTCCACTACAAGAGCAAAAGGGTCGCTTGATGCCAGGAGTTGAGACAGCACAAGCAGGGGTGTAGGACCTGGACCTGGTCTCTTTTAAAAAAAAAAGAGAGAGAGAGAGAGAGAGAGAGAGAGAGAGAAAGAGAGAAAGAGAGAGAAAGAGAGAGAGAGAGAGGAAGAGAGGAAGAAAGAAAGAAAGAAAGAAAGAAAGAAAGAAAGAAAGAAAGAAAGAAAGAAAGAAAGAAAGAAGGAAAGAAAGAGAGAGAGAGAGGAAGAAAGAAGAGAGAGAGAGAGAAAGGAAGGAAGGAAGGAAGGAAGGAAGGAAGGAAGGAAGGAAGGAAGGAAGGAAGGAAGGAAGGAAGGAAGGAAGGAAGGAAGGAGAAAAAATATTATCCGGGCATATGGCATCCAGATGGATTGAAAAGGTTTACCTGCCTTTGTTTTCACTCCTCTCTCTTCCAACTGCACTCATCAAAGGCGTCAGTAATATAATAAATAAAACACTCATAAATGCATACAGTTTTATAATTTGAAGGGATTATTAATTTCTTGTTTTGTGTTTGTTTGAAATTCAATCTAGTTGAAGACATGCTAAAGCTCTCATTTGTATAAATAAGTTTATTTAGAAATGTCTTCTTTCTCTCCAAACATAAGGGAAATTGATTAACACCTTTTACACATTTTTAAATGTGTCCAAATTTTTCATTTAAAACAACATCATTGTTTTAAAATACATTACAAATTTTTAACATGGTGGGATTTGAATGCCATTGAGGATGTTTAAAACACTGTATTATGCCTAGTTGAACTTTTGAAATCCACAATCAAATTGGAAAATGTTTGGCCAAAAACTGGAACTCCATTTATCATGAGAAAATGCTTTGCTTTGTATTTTGTTTTTTGCTTTTAGAGACAGATTAATAATGAATAATTTAATAGCTCTTAAAATACTGTTGAATCTTTGGCTTGGCTTAAATGATTATTAGTTTTTAAGGTTTCTTTTGCAACTCTATTCTTGGCTACATTTCTATCTGAAACTAAGGTTGCTTTTGCAAGTTTATTCTTGGCTACATTTCTATCTGAAACTAAACTCTAGATTTTTTTTTTTTTTTTTTGCAGTTTTTGACTGAGGCTGGGTTTGAACCTGTCACCTCCAGTATATGGGACTGGCGCCCTACTCCTTTGAGCCACAGGTGCCGCCCTTAAGCTCTAGATTTTAATTGAGTTTTTCAGTAAACTCCATGGCATTAACTAAATGTAATTTCCCCTTTGTTCTTTCACATGCATGGTATCTAACTCCTAAAAATAATTCTTTGACTAACCAGGAAGTAAAATCTTTCTTTTTTAACCTCACTGGTGTGACAACTACTATTGTAAATACATGAACCACATTATAAAAGATCAAAATGTTTAAACCCCCCAAATTAAGCAACAATTTTTTTTCTTATTTTGGTACATAATCCAGATTTTTCCAGGCTTTGTGTAGAAAGTTTCATGTTTTGAGGTGGTGCTGAAACCTGTTTCCTAGGTATGTAAGCATCTCAGAAAGCCTGGAAGTTCCTTTCACCAATCCATATGTCTGTCTCTGCTCCAATACTTTCCCCTCGTGAGATAAATGAAATTAAGTAGGGCCACACTTTCTCTCTGCCTGATAACAGTAAGAATTAAACTACTTCCCTCCAGAGAACACTGATTCGATGGGAAAGCTTTCTCACACTGTCTGTGTGTGCTGTCATTTAATTCAATTAAACCTACAGCTTTTCACCTTTTAGCTTTAATGAAGTGTTACCCTTCACCTTTCTCCATTCTCCATGCTGTAATCATTACAGCCTTGGGTAATTCAAGACCCCTTCATACCAGTGCCTAACTCCAAGGACTTTTCGATTCAAGTAGTGGACTTTTGTCCTTGGGGTATTAATGGTTTTATATCCCAGTTGGCTTGAGTATAATCGTCAGACCATGGTGAAAATTAAAAAGAATAGTAAGAAAAATTATAATGGCAGTAGAGATTAAATTAAAATATTGATCTCTGTGTAATTTATGTATGAACGCAGAGCCATCTTTTCACTTCCTAGTACAAAAGGATTCCATTTGACTCTATTCTTCACATACTCCTTACTCTGTATTTCTCTTTAATGCAAAAATTAAGTGCTCTTTACTTCCCATCAACATCCTTGGAGGACACTCCTGAGAATAAACACACTGATGCTTTAGTTTGTTTATTAATTTTCTTCTTCTTAAGGGAACTGAGCCACGTGACATCCATATTGCATAAGCGGCACTTTATTTGCAAACCTTTATGAGGTTTTCACTTAATAAACCTTGACATATTTTGCAGTGGGTGATATTAATAGCCGCACGGGAGCTACTTCAGTGGATCATGTTTGATGGAACAGTGACTCCCACTCCAGGTCTGGTGACACCCCTGAGTGTCTCTAATTATCACACAGGCTCTTGTACATTCTAAAATGGCTCTCGGAAGAAAATTAATTTTAATTAGCCTTAATTTTGAAAAAATACATCCCATGCAAAACAGCTCATGGCCAAAATGCCACATAATCAAACATAGAATGCCTCAAAGCTAAAAATATATCCCCCAGATGAAATTTGATTTTTTTAATGTAGTTTCAGTACCTATTCTGTTCAGGTTCCTGAAATGGGGCCAGTGAATTTTTAAAGATGCATTAGAAATAGTCACTGCTGCAGACAACTTAAAGTCTTGTGGGAAATAGAAGCATATAAATAAGTGAACTGTAAGAAAATTAACTTGCTAAATATAAGTTTTGCCACGTGGATGAGGAGGCAGTTGCAATTTGTTCTGATGAAACATATCAAAGGCCGTGAGGAGGAAGTCAGGTAGTGCCTGTAGCCCAGCTACTCAGGAGGCCTGGGCAAGAGAATCGCTTGAGCCCAAGAGTTGGAAGTTGCTGTGAGCTATGATGCCACAGCACTCTACCAAAGGCAGCAAAGTGAGACTCTGTCTAAAAAAGAAAGAAAGAAAGAAAAAGGAAAAGGAAAGGAGAGAGTAGAGAGTTGGTGATGGAGAGGGGAAACCATGGGAAGGGTGTCTGTTGCTGGTAAGTGAGCAAAGACAGAGGGCCATCTGGAGAAGGAATGATTATAGGTAGAAACTTATATAAACATAATTATTTTAAATTAGTTTTTAAATGATTCTGTTCCTTAAAACTAATATGAACTATGTGTGCAATTATTCACTATAAAACGTATTTCTTCTGCCCGCCAAATAATTTCAACGAATACTCAGCTTGATTGATGATGTTCTGAAATGTGTGTACATGTGTCCCTATGAAAGTTTTGAGACAGACTGTGTCATGGTCCATTAATTTACTTCCAAGAAACCCAGTCGACAGTATCATTTCTGCTTCACTAGTCCAAACATCAACTTGTTTGCCTTGTCAGTATTTCAGGGAGGGCTTCATTTGTTTCCACTTGCACGGATTTTATGTTTCTTTATTTTTGTGTATCTCAAAACGATCCCACATGTGAGTTCTTTTGGATCATATGAATACATATTATATATGTTAATGTCATTAAATTTGTTATTATTAGTTAATCCTTAAAAATATATATCCTGAATATCTGCTATGTGCAAGACATCATTCCAGGAGCTATTTATTTTAAATAAAATTAAAACTCCACCTGACATCCTCCACCTCTCTTCTTTTCCTTTTTTTTTTTTTTAACCTATGCTCTCACACATATCTCTAAATACAGACTGTTCCTTCTGCCAAACATTATTCCTAATTATAGTCCTTTGTTCTGACAACGTTTCTTATTTGGTTGAAAAACAGGTTAAGATATTTTGCAGAAGGAAAGAATATTTGTAATTAACATGTAGATTTTATTGACCTCATTTTATATGGTTTGGTTTTATATTAGCTGTGATTCACAGCTATGTATGAATTGCATTCTATTTCGTTCCTCCCAATGAAAAGGAAGGTGGTTATTTTGCCAAAGGAGATAAAATCTCAGGGAGAAACTGCATGACAATGTTTTGTAAACATTTGAAGGACTGTTATGCAGAAGAGGTTATACATTGATTAGGTAGCAGCCAAATGGAAAGTTTAATTCAAACAATACATTACCAATAGTTAGATCTATGAATCAATATAAAGTGGTATCTTATGAAATAATGTATCTGCTATCAAATTGCAAACAGAGCATACATTCCCACCCTCAAGGGTGTATAAGCAAGGAATTTTTTCAGTTTTCTCATGGGGAGTTCACCTTAATTACCTAAATATAAAATTCAACTCTAATAGCTTGCAACTGTATGCTGTGTATAGTTACATAAGCAATCCCACACTTGTTTTTATTACTTGTCGCTTATCACTGGAATTGCCATTCTATTTGGCTAGTTTTTGTGGTGCAGTTAGCACACCACCCAGCTTCTAACTTAACCCCAGACAAGGAACTGTCCCTGCGGCTTCCTCCCACACTGCTTTCCTGTGGTTTCATCCACAGTCTCGGGCTTGTCTCCTCGCTCAAAACCACCAGCAGGTGCGCTGTGTCCTGAGGGTGAAGCCAGCCTGGCCCCGTTTATGCAGAGAATGAAACACAACCCTTTTCATTTGCTTATGTCTTGTCTATGACAGTGTTGAGAAGGTGCAGCAGAGGCACTATGCCCCAGAAGAGAAAGTATTTATCATCCACTAATGCACAGAAGACACTTGCTATCTTTTTTTTTTTTTTATTGAATCATAGCTGGGTACAATAATTCGGTCATGGGGTAAAGTGTGCAGGCTTCACATACAATCAGAGATATTTTTATCAGCCTGATTGATAAAACATTCATGAGATTTTCTCATTTACTATGTGAAAACATTTTTGATCCGTATTTAGAAGTTTTCTCCTGACCCTTCAAATATGCACCACAAGTGTGATCTTATAAGTCAAACTGGCTTCACTCTTAAATTGCCCTTGTGGAAACCTGCCAGGACCTAATTAATCATAATATGAAAGAAGAAGACAAAGCATCTAATAATAGGTTTTTTTAGCAACATACTCTCACTTTGTCACCTTCAGTAGAGTGCCGTGGCATTGCAGCTCATAGCAACAAGCTCAGGAGGCTTGGCTCTTGCCTCAGCCTCCTGAGTAGCTAGAACTACAGGTGCCCACCATAATGCCCGGCTATTTTTTTTAGAGTGGGTCTCATTCTGGCTCAAGCTGGTCTCGAACCTGTAGCTCAGGCATTCTACCCACTTTGGCCTCCTAGAGTGCTGGGATTACAGGCGTGAGTCCCTAAGAGTTATTATTAATAATAATATCTTATTATCTCTGAAATTGCAGTGTAGTTCTCTTTTTATTAATGAGCAAACTAAAAGTTAAATGGTCTCACAGCTAGGAATTGTCTCAGATGAGATTTAAACCCAGGCCATCTGATTCCAGAGCCCCTTCTGCCACATCATACTACCTCCGGGATGAATATATTTTTGAATACAGCCTTTCAAAGTGTATGTAGTCCTGTTATGTGTGATTATGTTAAAAGTGACTGATACAAAATTATTTTAAGAATTTTTTTTTTTTTTTTGAGACAGAGCCTAAAGCTGTTGCCCTGAGTAGAGTGCTGTGGCATCACAGCTCATAGCAACCTCCAACTCCTGGGCTTAAGCCATTCTCTTGCCTCAGCCTCCTGAGTAGCTGGGACTACAGATGCCCACCACAACACCCAGCTATTTTGTGGTTGCAGCTGTCATTGCTGTTTGGCAGGTCCGAGCTGGTTTCGAACCGGCCAGCTCAGATATATGTGGCTGACACTTTAGCCGCTTGAGCCACAGGAGCCAAGCCAATTAAGAACTATTTTTTAAGAAATGTTTTTATAATCAGTTATTCCATATTGTTTTCAATATATGTAAAAGATGTCAAGTGGTACATTTATACATGTATGCCTGACTGCAGCTTGACAGATCGGTTTCTCTCCAGTAGCTTTAACATAAATGTTGGTGGGCCAGGTGCAGTGGCTCATGCCTATAATCCTAGCACTCTGGAAGGCTGAGGTGAGAGGATTGCTTGAGCTCAAGAGTGAAACCCTTTGTCTAACTAAAGATAGAAAAATTCAGGTGACGCCTGTGGCTTAGTGAGTAGGGTGCCGGCCCCATGTACCAAGGGTGACGGGTTCAAACTTGGCCCCGGCTGAACTGCAACAAAAAAATAGCCAGGCGTTGTGGCGGCTATAGTCGCCCGTAGTCCCAGCTACTTGGAAGGCTGAGGCAAGAGAATTGCCTAAGCCCAGGACCTAGAGGTTGCTGTGAGCTGTGTTGATGCCACAGTACTCTACAGAGGGCGATGAAGTGAGACTCTGTCTCTTCATAAGTAAATAAATAAACAAATAAAAATAGAAAAATTAGCTGGGTGTTGTGACAAGTGTCTGTAAGCCCAGTTACTTGGGAGGCTGAGCTAAGAGGATCACTTGAGCCCATAATTCAACATAAAGCATTTCTATTTTAGGCTATGACCATTAAAATTTACTAATTAAAAATCTCACTACAATAGTATTTATGCATGTACCTGTCATAAGACACACCTTATAGCAAAGGTGTTTGTGACACATCTTACAGCAAACCTGTGGTATATAGTGCTGAAAATTACATATTTTGCTAGTGCTAATTGTTTTATTTATGTTTTTCTTATAGAAAAAGATGGCAAAGCATTTCATCCAACTTACGAAGAAAAACTGAAGCTTGTGGCACTGCATAAGCAGGTTCTTATGGGCCCATATAATCCAGACACTTGTCCTGAGGTTGGATTCTTTGACGTGTTGGGGAATGACAGGAGGTAACAATGTTTTGCTGCATAGTGAATTTTAATTATTATTCTTTGTTGGAAAGGGGTATGGTGTGTATTGTTTAAGATGCAAATAGCGGGTTCATTAGCTTAGAATAAGAACTGAAACAAACATTTTTGCTTGCAGCTTCTGGAGTCTTCAGATGTTTATCTGTTTTGGCTTGGAGATGTTTATGGCTAAATATTGTGGAAGAAGTTTACTCATCTGATTATGAACATAAGACAAGTACAGCTTCATTTGATTCTTCCTAAATAATATTAAAGGCAGCCACTTAAAATATACAGTAATTAAAAATAAAAGAAAAAAATATATACAGTAATTGATTCCCTTATTGCAGCCATTCTCAACCTGTGGGTCACAACCCACAGGAACTGTATTAAAGGGCCACAGCATTAGAAAGGTTGAGAACCCCTGCCTTACTGGGACATACAGATAATTGTGGTGAAAAAAGAACACACTGAGTATTTCCTTCAGTTAAGGCTAAAATATGAGACTATGTATAAGGAAAATAAAATGTTGATACCTTTTTGCTGTATGGGAGTCAGCAGCAATGCAGTTAAATTAGGTTTGGATTGGCTTGGTGCCCATAGCTCAGTGAGTAGGGTGCCAGCCACATATACTGAGGCTGGTGGGTTCGGGCCTGCTAAACAACAGTGACAACTTCAACCAAAAAATAGCCGGGCATTGTGGTGGGCGCCTGTAGTCCCAACTACTCGGGAGGCTGAGGCAAGAGAATCACTTAAGCCCAAAGTGTTTGAGGTTGCTGTGAGCTGTGACGCCACAACACTCTACCCAGGGTGACGTAGTGAGACTCTGGCTTTAAAAAAAAAAAAAAAAAATCAGGTTTGGATTATAGTTGGCCTATCTAAGTAAGTCAGCACATGCTTGTTGAAATTTGAAATTTTGAGACTTTTTGCTTATGGTAGAGTCATACTTCATTGTAGTTATTACTGAAATTGCTCACTTTTAAGTTTACATCAAATTATCATTCTGTTTAAGGAAGGGAGATAACTTTTCCTATTGTTCTTTACAGGAGAGAATGGGCAGCTCTGGGAAACATGTCTAAAGAGGATGCCATGGTAGAGTTTGTCAAGCTCCTAAATAGGTGCTGCCATCTCTTTTCAACGTATGTTACCTCCCACAAAATAGAGAAGGAAGAGCAAGAAAAAAAAAGGTGAAGTTTGAGGGCATGGAGTCCTTTACCCCTGTGCAGGCCAGGGGTAAAGGAAATACTGATGATTTTGCTTTATGGAGTGCCTGTTCCGGTGTCTTACTTCCTCTAGGTCCCCGTTTCCTAGGGCATTTGTTCATGTGAACAAGTATGGTAGAACCTCTGTAAGTTGACCCCCAAGGGACTGTAACAGAATAGTCAGCTAACAGAGGTGATCAGCATAAGGAATAGACCTACTATACTGATATGTACATGTGATGCCTGTCTGGTCTGTGACATAAGGTCAGCCTGTGGAGATGGTCGGTGTAGGGAGGCTCTGCTGTAGGGGGGAGAGCTGCTTCTTTCTGGCTATAACTTTAAAAGGAGCCTCCATCCATCATGGTGGTCTTCCTTTTGTCCTATTAATGCTGCGGTTCTGAATAACTTCCACTATAAACTTAACTACTCCTGGCCGGGCATGGTGGCTCACACCTGTAGTCCCAGCGCTGAGGGAGGCCAAGGCGGGTGGATTTCCAGTGCTCACAGAGTTCGAGACCAGCATAAGCATGAGTGAGCCAGAGTTAAAGACCCCGTCTCTACCACCAGGAAAGAACACCGCCGGGCGTTGTGGTGGGCGCCTGTAATCCCAGCTACTTGGGAGGCAACTGGCAAGAGGACAGCCAGGACAAGCAAGGACAATGTGGAAAAAAAAAAAAAAAAAAAAAACAAGGAAACTAAGAAGAGTGCAAGCCAACTGAAATTAAAAGCCAAAAAAAAAAAACAAACTACTCCCTCCTACCTGTCCTTTGTTGTGACATACCCTTTGCAGGTGTCTCCCTTGAGCTTCTAGAATATTCATGCTCCATTTTATGATTTTCAGTTAATGCTACTTGGTAGGCTTTATGTAGACATTTATTTTGGCTTTGGCTACCAGCAGTATTATTTTCAGGGTTTGGAAGAGGAACTGCTAAATGTGTTGTTTATGGGATTCTCAGTTGTGATTATGAATTAGGATTATGGTTACACATTATTTATCTCTAGAGGTAATATTTTCAGCAACCTCAACTATCTAAAATTTCTAGGCAGTGAAAACTATACTATAAAACCAATTTTTCCTCAGATTATATTATACTTCAGAAACAGTTTGTTCTCTGGTTTCCTACCTTAACCAGAATTAGAAATAACAGAAGAGAAAATAGCTTTGATAGTGAGGGAAAAGGTAGAAACCATGAAAACTAAAATACAAGAATTATAAAAGCATGGTAATCCGGTGCTGTTTAATATGAATGTAAACTTACCTCTTTCAGTATTATTATGACTCAGTACAGTTTTTGTGGGGGACGGGGAGACAGAGTCTCGCTCTGTCACCAGGCTGGAGGACTATGGCAGGATTCATAGTTCACCGGATTCTTGAACTTCTGGCTCCCTCAGTCTCCTGAGTAGCAGGGATTATAGATGTATACCACTATCCCAGACTTTTTTTTTTTAAATAGAAATGTGGTCACTCATTGTGTTGCCAAAGCTGGTCTTGAAATCCTGGCCTCAAGCAGTCCTCTTACCTCAGCTTCCCAAAGTGCTGAGATTATAGGTGTGAGCCACTGTGCCCAGCCTGACTTAGTACAGTTTTTATGTTTATAGTTAGAACCCCTGAGTCATCAAGAGACAGAACAACCATATACATTTTATTCCTGCCTAAGAGAATAGGAAATGGGTTAATTACATATTCAGAAGAAGTTTATCCAAAGATTTTTTAATCTAAAGGAAAACTTTTTTGGGGGGGGTGTTGTTTTTTAGTTTGAGACAGAGTCTCAAGCTGTCACCCTGGGTAGAGTGCCATGGCATTATTGTAGCTCACAGCAACCTCAAAGTCCTGGGTTTGGTGATCCTCCTGCCTCGATTTTTCTATTTTTAATAGAGACAACTCAGTGCCCATAGCTCAGTGAGTAGGGCTCCAGCCACATACACCGAGGCTAGCAGGTTCGAGCCTGGCCCAGGCCTGCTAAAGAACAATGACAAGTACAACCAAATAATAGCTGGGTATTGTGGCAGGCACCTGTAGTCCCAGCTACTTGGGAGGCTGAGGCAAGAGGATCACAAAAGCCCAAGAGTTTGAGATTGCTGTGAGCTGTGACGCCACAGACTGTACCAAGGGTGATGTAGTGAGACTCTGTCTCAAAAGACAAAAAAAATCCAAATACCAATGCTATTGTAAACGTGTATAGTGCCTTAAAATTGTATGAAAATCCTTTTAACCATTTTAATCCAGATATTTAACAAATCTAACCTCTTATTCTAATAAATACACTATGAAGTTAAAAAAAAAAAAACAGACGGATCTCGCTCTTGCTCCAGCTGGTCTGGAACTCCTAAGCTCAAGCAGTTCCCACCGTGGCCTCCCAGAGTGCTAGGATTACAGGTGTGAGCCATCACGCCTGGCTAAAGGAAAAGTTTTGATTCTTGGAAGAGTGGAATTGGGTTCCTCTAACTGGAAAATTGATTTATGTGCTTTAGTCCATTGTGTAGTGATGTTGGATCAATGGAGTGTTACTATAATGTCTTTGAAAGTATTGTATACATTGCTTTTTAAGTCCTTATTTTAATGATAAATACTCATTCTCTTAAGCATTGTCAAAAGTTACTACTACTTTTAATAAACAAAATTGCATTTTCTTTTTAAAAATATACTTTTATTGTGGGACAAAGTCCATATAGAATTCTTTTAGAGCATTTAAGAGTAGACCTCATCTATTTTTTTTGAGACAGAGTGTCTTACTATGTTGCCCTGGGTAGAGTGCCGTGGCGTCACAACTCCTAGAAACCTCAGACTATTGGGCTTAAGTGATTCTCTTGCCTCAGCCTCCCAAGTAGCTGGGACTACAGGTGCCCGCCACAGTGCCCAGTTATTTTTTTGTTGCAGTTGTTATTGTTGTTTAGCTGGCCCAGGCAGGGCTCAAACCCGCCAGCCTCAGTGCACGTGGCTGGTGCCATAAGCATTGTGCTATGGGTGCCAAGCCTAGACTTCATCTACTTTGAAGCTTAGACTCTGGCTTATGAAAATTTTTGCCCTGTACCAGCTGTGACACAATGAAAGTAGGTTATATTATTGCTGTATTTTGAGCCTTGACTGTGGTCCAGATGTGTTGTTCATCACTTACAGTTTTTGCTGGGAAATAAAGTTTTAAATTATTTTAAAACAATGTAATATCGAGAGTTTGGCTGGGTACAGTGGCACACGCCTGTAATCCTAGCACTTTGTGAAGTGAGGTGGGAGGTTCACTTGAGGCCAGGAGTTAAGACACCAGCCTGAGCAACATAGAGACCCTGTCACTATAAAATATGTATTAAAACAAATTAGATGGACGTGGTCTTGTGCACCTGTAGTTCCAGTCACTTGAGAGGCCGAGGCAGGAAGATCACTTGAGCTTGGGAGTTTGAGGTTGCAGCAAGCTATGACACCACTGCTCTCTAGCCAGGGCAACAGAGCAAGAGACTCTGTCTCAGAACACACACACAAACACATACACAAAAAACCCTGCAATATATGGGGTTCACTCTCCTTTACTTTGTAGGAAGGAAGAGGAAGAACAAAGGCGACGTGAAGAGGAAGAAAGAGAGCGTCTGCAAAAGGAGGAAGAGAAACGTAGGAGAGAAGAGGAGGAAAGGCTTAGACGGGAGGAAGAAGAAAGAAGGCGAATAGAAGAAGAGAGGCTTCGGTTGGAACAGCAAAAGTAAGCTGCTTGTATGGCTTATATTTAAAAATGTGAAATGGACTGCCATACTGTCGTTACATGACTTGTACCCCTGTGTGCCATTCTGTGATTTGTATGGCAGGGAGGTAGAATTAGCTACTTGTCATTTTTACCAATGATCTGTTACCAAAGAGACCTTATCTTAATCATCACTTAGTTGCAGAAAGAGGAAGATATTGGAAGGATTTGGGATTCACTTCCAAAATTCAGGAACTGGAAACAGAAGCTAAGGTTTCTCAGTTGCTCTCTCTGTCTCTTTTCTTTGCTTCTCTCAGCTTATGTCTCTGCTTTTTTCTTCCTGCTCTCTGCAAATTGTCACTTTTCTGCTTTGGCATATGCAAGACTATCGCAGCCCGGATTTATGTGGTCTGTTTCCATGCATCTGACAGAGACTGCCTGAAATCTGTGACACCCAGTTAAAAATACCCAGGACAGAGAATCTTGTTGAACTATCTGTGTCAGGTGTTCACTCATAGTCCTTAGTACCATGTTAGGAGGATGAAACTATTTCTTATTCAGTGAGGGCTGTAAGACCTACTATCTCAGCAGGGACTGAGTAGTTCTTAGAGAGGGAGTGGTGGGTACAAGAAAGCAGTGAAGGAACAAGATCTGCTGTTCTAGGAATGGCACAGCTTACAGATTAAACCAGAGAACATGAGGGTCTGTTGATTTCTCCTCATGATTTCTGGGTAGTTCTGCAAAGAAAGCTTTAGTCCTAGCCTCAAGCCAATCCAGGGCCTCATTCAATTGTGGAGGAGGACTTTGCTGCTCTTGTTATGAGGTGGGGGTAGGGGGTGTCCTAGGTGGAGCCAGTATCATTCTATTGTTCAGGAGTTTATGAAGTTTTGCTTTATTATCTATCTGTGTATTAATAGATGGCTTTGAGGTCTTTGTTAAGTTGGTCATCTAACTGAGTTAAGAAATGTGGTTCATCTGTAAAAGAAAATAAAAGAGAAATGTAATAGCTTACAGAAATGAGTATCTCTAAACTAATCATGCCCAGATAATATGTCATTATTTCTTTTTTAAGGCAGACTTTGAATTAAATGCTGTGCACCTTCAAATTTTCACTGGCTCTATTTATGCTTAGCAAGGTCATCCGTAATATGTTAGCTGTTCTTCTACTTCTTACTGTTTTTCATGTATTTAGGTAGAAAAGCTGTAGCCAAAAGCTAAATTCTTCATTTCTGTTATAGATGACAGTCCATCATCTTAAGAGCATTGTGGTTAATTAGTATAGCTCTGGGGTTGGCTCCTTTGGCTCAGTGAGTAGGGAGCCGGCCACATGTACCGAGGGCCCATGTTCGAACCTGGCCCCAGCCAGCTAAAACAACAGTCACAACTGCAACAACAACAAAAAGAAAAATAGCCGGGCGTTGTGGCAGGCGCCTGTAGTCCCAGCTACTGGGAGGCTGAGGCAAGAGAATTGCTTAAGCCCAAGAGTTGGAGGTTGCTGTGAACTGTAACGCCACGGCACTCTACTGAGGGCGACAAAGTGAGACTCTGTCTCCAAAAAAAAAAAAAAAAAATTAATATAGTTCTGGAGCCAGCCACATACACCTGAGCTGGCGGGTTCGAATCCAGCCCGGGCCCGCCAAACAACGACAGCTGCAACCAAAAAATGGCCGGGCGTTGTGGCGGGCGCCTGTAGTCCCAGCTACTTGGGAGGCGGAGGCAAGAGACTCACTTGAGCCCAGGAATTGGAGGTTGCTGTGAGCTGTGATGCCACAGCACTCTATCCAGGATGACAGCTTGAGGCTCTGTCTCAAAAAAAAAGAATCCTGGCTCTAATGCATACTAGTGTGGTAATCTTGTGCAAGTTAACTGAACTCTGTAAACCTCATAGGCTTGTTGTAAGGACTAGATGGATTAGTGCATGTAAGTACTTTTGAACACTGCATGGTGCATAGTGAGGGCACAATATGTGTTAATAATTATAGTGGTGGGGGGGGATGATATTCATATGCTTGTTTTCCATTCTGAATTTTCCTTGAAAAATATAAGTAAAAAATTAGAGGCCAGGTTTATTCTTAAATCTTTCTTCTGGGTCTGGGACACATGCCAATTGGTATATATTATTAGCTTAGTCACTTTTAAGAATTATAAATGTAAAAATAAGTAATAAGGACATTTTATTTCGTAATGAACCATCTCCTGTAGTCAGATTAGTATATATATTTTTTAATGTTTTTAGGCAGCAGATAATGGCAGCTTTAAACTCCCAGACTGCCGTGCAGTTCCAGCAGTACGCAGCCCAACAGTATCCAGGGAACTACGAGCAGCAGCAAATTCTCATCCGCCAGTTACAGGAGCAGCACTATCAGCAGTATATGCAACAGTTGTATCAAGTCCAGCTTGCACAGCAACAGGTATGATAGACAACCCCAGAATTCAGGCTTAGAGAGGGCTTTAGTTTCATTGGAACCCAAGTTCTTTTTTAACATTTGCCAGTGAATTTTGCATTAGTTAGCCTCTAAGGTATAAGATAACTTTTAGGTCTTCTTTTAGGCAGACTTTAGTATGTCCCTAGCAATTATGAGAGAGAATATCTGATATTGAAGCAACAGATGTTATATTGTCATACAGGTCTTTGGGAGTTGTATGGGCCACATAAGTCTGGCATAGACCCTAATAGTGGTCATGGAACCATGAGGATCTGGGTAACAAAAGCCTTAGTTCAAGTGCTTCCTTTAGGCAGTATACTGTCAAAGGATCAGACAGCTTGTGGTGCGAGGTCTCCTCTTCCCTAAAGCCAAAGACTAGTTCCACAGAGCAAGATGGGCCCCTTTTGACTTTTGTGTTAAGCACCATACCTAGGGAATGCTCATGACAACACATTGATACTTCTCCTCCAACTTCCAACCCCCAAATATTTTGCTTCCACATAAAGAGAGGATGGTTTAGATAAAAGGTCTTGGGTCTCGGGGTTGACAATACTTGGATTCTGTCTTAGCTTTGTCATTATCTTGTTTTATCTCAGATAAATTATTACTGTGCTAATTTTTCTACCTTTCTTGCTAGTCTGAAAGAAGGGATATAAAATCAAGTTACCTGGCCTTGTCACAGGGCTATCAGAGGAATAAAATGAGAATATTCTCACCCTGTTGAAAGTGTTTTGTACATATGAAAGATACTGATTTTATCTTTACAAAATCTTCCTTAACCTAGCTGGGTTTAACTTACTTAATTTTCACTTACAAAGCAGTTAACACCTGTCAAAATCTGAATGAAGAGGCTCAGCACCTGTGGCGCAAGCAGCTGAGGCGCCAGCCACATACACCTAAGCTGGAGGGTTGGAATCCAGCCTGGGCCTGCCAAATAACAATGACGGCTGCAACAAAAAATAGCCAGTTGTTGTGGCAGGTGCCTGTAGTCCCAGCTACTTGGGAGGTGGAGACAGGAGAATCGCTTGAGCCCAGGAGTTGGAGGTTGCTATGAGCTGTGATGCCACGGCACTCTATCCAGGGCGACAGCTTGAGGCTCTGTCTCAAAAAAAAAGTCCAAATGAAGAAAAATGTTTTTTATAGTTACTCAGCTTTCTTTCTTTCTTTCTTTCTTTCTTTCTTTTTTTTTGGAGACAGAGTCTCACTTTATCACACTTAGTAGAGTGCAATGACATCACAGCTCACCGCAACCTCCAACTCCTGGGCTTAGGCGATTCTCTTTGCCTCAGCCTCCCAAGTAGCTGGGACTACAGGTGCCCGCCACAACACCCAGCTATTTTTTGTTGCAGTTTGGCCATGGCTGGGTTTGAACCCGCTATCTCTCAGTATATGGGTCCGGCACCCTACCCACTGTGCCACTGGTGTCGCCTGTTACAGCTTATTGATTTTTCTTGCTTTCTTTTTTTTTTTTTTTTTTTTGCGGTTTTTGGCCGGGGTTGGGTTTGAACCCACCACCTCCCCCAGCATATGGGGCTGGCGCCCTACTCCTTTGAGCCACAGGCACCGCCCACTCAGCTTATTATTACATGAAGTAATCTATTGCTTTTGCAAAAGTCTTGGGATTTCTTAAAAGTATATATCCTTACCTAAAATACCTTTTTTCCTGAGTCTTTGGCATTAATAAGAAGTTAAAAAGCACTACAGGTTCCATGTAATCCAGGAAAGGAGGAAAAGATGCCAAACTAGAGTTTCTTGAAGATAATAAGTGGTATTTTTTAGGGATTTATTCTCTGTTCTTGAAAGCCTGTTTCTACTTTAGCATATCATTTTCCCTTTTCTGCTTCTTTAATAGGCAGTGAGATGATTTTTTAATAGGTTAGCCCATACACAGTGTCCTGTTTATAGTTTGCTGTCACTTAATAAAAAGAAAGTCAGGTAGAGCAAAACCATGAATCTTTAAAATGGAATTAGAAAGCCTTAATTGAGATTAGAGTGATCAAACTCAGTTTATCAAATTGGTTCCCTCTGGACAGACAGACAGAAAGGGAATGGGGAAGGAATAGAGGGAACTTCACCTCTGTAAAGTACTAATTTTTATATAAATACTGGGCAAAATGACAAAAAATGGGAATATTTATTAATTTTCGAGTATAGTTACGTGGATGGGCACTTGTTACATTTTTCCTGTATCTTTCTGTGCTTTTTAAAAACTTTCTAAAGTATAGAAAAGAGAGTATGTAAATAAGTAATAACATTCTAGAGCATGCAATATAGCAGATTCACAGGCAGCGGAATCTTAGAGAAGGGAATTGTTCATTCTGCATCCAGAGCCTTTCAAGAAAGGCTTAGTGGAGAGGGCCCATTTGAGCTGGGCTTATTGATTGTCAGCAAGAATGCTCTTTTGCTTTCCTGTCATACAGTGAATGTTCTGAGCATGCTGACTTGTTTTGGTTATATGCACTTTTTCAGGTAGCTGGTACTCTTTGTAGAAAACTAATACTGAAACTACTGAAAAACTAGGCCTTAGGAGAATGTTACAAACAATATAAGTTCTGTAGGTTTGTTAGTAAGTTGAATTTGTACGTAAGTTGAAACAGGTACATTTACATATTACCTATAATAGCCTCCATTTGTAAATGCAAATTATATGTAAGTCAGATGTTTGTAACTTGGGGATTGCCTATATTTTAAAATCTTAAGTGTGTTACTAGCCTATACTAGCAGCAGAGAAAGGTGTTGCTGTTCATGTAAGTAGCTGGCTTAGAAATGACACGTTAAATGAAACATGTAGAGAGAAGCCAGAGTACAGCAGAACCTCTATAAGTTGACTACCCAAGGGACCGAAACAAACTGGTTAACATACAGAGGTGGTCAAATAAATAAATAAATAAAGTACATTTAGCTGCAATTTCTCATTTTCCCTACATATGGTAACTTTTGGGACACCCTATATAATCACTTGTGACCCTATAAGAACCTTACAAAAGGTAATGTTGAGTGAAACAAGCTAGACATAGAAAAGAGCATATACTATATAATACATTTATATAAAGTTTTGTGTTTTTTTGTTTGTTTGCTTTTTGAGACAGAGTCTCACTGTGTTGTCCTTGGTAGAGTGCTGTGGTGTCACAACTCACAGCAACCTCAAACTCTTGGGCTTAAGCGATTCTCTTACCTCAGCCTCCCAAGTAGCTGGGACTACAGGCGCCCGCCACAACGCCCGGCTATTTTTTTATTGTAGTTGGCATTTTTAGCAGGCCCAGGCCAGATTGAAACCCACCAGCCCCAGTGTATTTGGCCAGTTCCACTGAGCTACAGGCACCAACCCAATCTTCTGACAATTTTAAGAACACACATTAATGTGTTCAATTATTGCTTTTTTTTGACAACTCAGTCTGTCACCCAGTCTAGAATGCAGTTGTGTCATCATAGTTCCCTGCAACCTCAAACTCCTGGGCTCAAGAGATCTTCCTTTCTCAGTTTCCCAAGTAAATGGGACTACAGGCACATACCATGATGCCCAGCTAATTTTTCTATTTTGTTTTTTTCTTTTTTTGAGACACAGTCTCACTTTGTCGCCCTCAGTAGAGTGTTGTGGCATCACAGCTCACAGCCACCTCCAGCTGTTGGGCTTAGGCAATTCTCTTCCCTCAGCCTCCTGAGTAGCTGGAACTACAGGCGCCCACCACAACACCCAGCTATTTTTTTGTTGCAGTTTGGCTGGGGCCGGGTTCAAACCCACCACCCTCAGTATATGGGGCCAGCACCCTACTCACTGAGCCACAGGCACCGCCCAATTTTTCTCTTTTTTATAGAAACAGGGTCTTACCCTTATTCAACCTGATCTTGAACTCCTGACCTCAAGCCGTCTTCCTATTTCAGCTTTCCAAAGTGCTAGGATTACACAGTCATGAGCCACCATGCTTGGCCTAATTTTTGCCTTTAATAGTTTTTCATTTTAGGTTGATTATTTCTGTCTAATTTTTTGTGCTTAGTTTTTTTTTTCTCTCTTTTTTGAGTGAGACAGAGTTTCACATTGTTGCCCTCGGTAGAGTCCGTGGCGTCATAGCTCACAGCAACCTCAAACTCTTGGGCTCAAGTGACTCTCTTGCCTCAACCTCCTGAGTAGCTGGTACTACAGGAGCCCACAATGCCTGGCTATTTTTAGAGATGAAGTCTTGGTGTGGCTCAGTCTGGTCTTGAACATGTGAGCTTAGGCAATTCACCCACCTTGGCCTTCCAGAGTGCTGGGATTACAGGTGTGAGCCACTGCACCCAGCCCTTTTTTTGCTTAGTTTTTCTAACGATTCTCAGATCACAAAAATAAGATCTTCAGTTATAGTTTCTACCCACATTAATTTTTTATCATTTTTAGCTGTCAATTTAATATTGTACTACTAATGTTTATTATAGATAGGATAAAAACTGATTAAAAGTTTATTAGTGGCCCAAGTGTGGTGGCTCACACCTGTAATTCTAGCACTCTGGGAAGCTGAGGCTGGAGGATCACTTGAAGCCAGGTGTTCGAGACCAGCCTGATCAAGAGCAAGACCCTTCTCTCTACCAAAAATAGAAAAGTTAGCTGGGCGTTGCGGTGGATGCCTGCTGTGGTCCCAACTATTCAGGAAACTAAAGCAGGAAGACCACTTGAGCCTAGGAGTTGGAGGTTGCTGTGAGCTGGGCAGATGCCCTTGCACTCTAGCCTGGGCAACAGAGTGAAACTCTGTCTCAAAAAATAAAAAAGAAGTTTATTAGTAATTTCTTGGAGCAGAGTACTTTGGTAGGGCAAAAGCATGTAGTCAGAATGCACTCCAGGGCAGATGTCCTATTTATGAGCCTCTGGTCAATATAGCCTCACTTTTTCTTAAATCGTAGGCAGCATTACAGAAACAGCAGGAAGTAGTAGTGGCTGGGGCTTCTTTGCCTACATCATCGAAAGTGAATGCAACTGCACCAAGTGACAGGCTGTCAGTTAATGGACAAGCCAAAACCCACTCTGAGAACTCTGAAAAGGAACTTGAACCAGAAGCTGCAGAAGAAGCCCTAGAGAATGGACCAAAAGGTATGTTGGCATATGTATTCATTCAGGTGTCACAGTTCAGATGCCATGAAAAGCAAATTCACAAAGTCGGATTAGCTAGCTTTTGAGACTGATTACATATTTGTGAGTTAAACACCTTTTTACTTTTTAAAGTCTGAATCTGATGCTTCTGGAGACCCTTAGAATTGTGTAGAAGAGCAAATCACATGTCCTTTTTAAGACCAAAGATGCTGTTTGTCTTATTATGTGTATTGGTTATCTATTGCTGTTTAACAGATTACACCCAAATTTAGCAGGTTACACTAACAATAGACATTTATTATCTCATATAGTTTCTGTGAGTCAGGATTTCAGGAGCAGCTTATAGATGGATGGTCTGGCCTAAGGTCTCTCATGAAGTTGGCAGTCAGAATGTTGACTGGGGTTGTAGTCAGGGGAGGGGCTGACTGGACAGAAGGTGAGGGCTGCCCTCAAATGGCCAGCAAATTGGTGCAGGCTGTTGGCACAAAGCCTCAGTTCCTTGGCCCATGAAACCTCTCCGTGGGCTACTTGAATATGCAACATACAGTGGCTGGCTTCCATCTGAGCATATGATCAAATGAGAATAAGGCAGCAGTGGCAGTGACTTTTATGCCCTGACTTTGGAAGTAATACATTAACATTTTTGCCACATTCTGTTGGTCACACATACCACCCCTGATATGTTGTGGGTGTTGACCTTTCAAATGTCTAAAGAGTTGGAAGTGAGGGACTCTGGGGGCCAGTTTGGAAGCTGGCCACCATACATTACTATGTTTTGGGGGGTTTTGTTTTTTATTTTGTTTGGGGGTTTCTTTGAGATATAGTCTACACTTTTGGTAGAGTGCTATGGCATCGTAGCTCACAGCAACCTCAAACTCTTGGTCTCAAGTGATCCTCTTACCTCAGCCTCCTCAGTAGCTGGGACTATAGGCTCTGGCTCAGGCTGGTCTCAAACTCCTGAGTTCAGAAGATGTACCCACTTTGGCCTCCCAGAGTGTGAGGATTACAGGCATGAGTCACCCTGCCCAGCCTACATTGCTATTTTTTTGAGACAAAAGGATGGTGTTGCCTAGAAAATAGCTTTGACTTTTCAAAGCTCCACTAGCTTTCCATGGGCAGCTCATTCATTCATTCATTCAACAATTAGTTGAAGTTTTCTGAGTGCTAGGGTACAGTGGCGAGACAAAATAAACACAGAAAATGTAAAGTGTAGCTTTAGGAAGTACTGTGAGAGAGAGGTACATTATAGTTTGAGAACATATAACGTGGAGGGTGTGACCTAGTTAGAGAGGTCACTAGAGTCTTTCCTGAGGAAGGGACAGTTGAGCTGAGAGATTTGAGGCAAGAGTAGTTAAGTAAGGAGGAAGAAAAGTGCATTTCAGTGACAGTGGTCAGGGATAGTGGTGTGGTTCATAAGAAATTTGGTGTCAGAGATCTTCCTTCTCTTTTTAGAATAAGTAAGAGAAAATTGCTTCAGAAAAGACCTTGAAATCCCTTGGTTTACTGACCCAAACCTTTCTTATCAGGGGTTTGTACCAGTATTTTTAAGTGAGAGGAAATCTTTTATCAAAGACTCTGCAATTAACTCGGGAAGATTTGGGTGGGGTAGTTCAGTGCACATAGATACTGCTCAGTAAGAAGACTTTACCCCTTTTTCTCAGGCTTAAGTGGTTCTAATCCTATCCAGACTTTCTGTTCCTTTGAGCTTGCTTAGAATAGCCCTGTGGGGCTCGGCGCCTATGGCTCAACGGGCTAAGGCACCAGCCACGTACACCTGAGCTGGTGGGTTCGAATCCAGCCTGGGCCCACCAAACAACAATGACGGCTGCAACCAAAAATAAATGGCCGGGCGTTGTGGCGGGCACCTGTAGTCCCAGCTACTTGGGAGGCAGAGGCAGGAGACTCGCTTGAGCCCAGGAATTGGAGGTTGCTGTGAGCTGTGATGCCACGGCACTCTACCCAGGGTGACGGCTTGAGGCTCTGTCTCAAAAAAAAAAAAAAAAGAA